>CM072923.1:50019335-50316835 GCA_036971965.1 Nyctalus aviator
TGGGTCGATAAAACCACTGAGCCATGCCTGCTGGGCAAGCTTTCAACCATAAGTGCCAAATTTTAAAAAGTCTAATGGCAAACTATGTTTGAAAGTTGCCAAGAGAATAGATCTTAGAAGTTCTAATCACAAAAAAAGAATTTTTTGTAACTACCCTGTTTCCCCGAAAATAAGACAGTGTCTTATATTAATTTTTTCTCCCAAAGTTGTGCTAGGTCTTATTTTCAGGGGATGTCTTATCTTTCCATGCCCTAGGTCTTATTTTCGGAGGATGTCTTATTTTCGGGGAAACACGGTATAGGTAGGGTTAGATGTTAACTTTTGTGGTGATCAATTTGCAATATCTGCAGATATCAAATCATTGTTACACATCTGAAACTAATATAATGGTATATGTCAATTATACCTCAATAAAAAATCATACAGAACAAAAGTATACTGGCAGACCTGAGTAAATCAGAACAGAATGGTCAGGATGATGGAGACCTGGAAACTGACATACTAGAATGAATATATCAAGGCGATCGGGATTTTCCTCCTATAGAACAGCAGCCTGAAGGTTGTCATTGCGAAGAGAAAGTCCTTTCTCTGTGTCCTTCCGAGTGCAGACCTCATCCATATGAAGTGGATTGCTGCACAGCATAAGGACATTTTGAGCCCCTATCAATGAGATGGGAGGTAGCCACTGAGGCCCTCTATTTCACCTACTATTTCACCCTCATTTCTCCATTCTTGTTCCTGCATGGAGGAAGAGTTTAGCCAAAGGAAATGTTTACCTTCTGATGTAAAAATCGTAAGGAAACAACTTGCTAAGCGTCAGGCACATGCATACAACACCTCTGCTGAATGACCCTAGGCCTGCTGGAATCATAAGCTACTGTGGGCCTTACACAAATAAATAGCCAGATATTTCTCCAGCAAAATGGATTTATTCAGAACAATAAAGAATTGCAGGAGATCCAAGATGGCTGCGCCCAGGTAAACACCTAGCCGCAGCCGCACACAACAATTTCAATAAAATACAACTAAAATATAAAATGGGCATTACCCAGAACTACAGGAAAGTCGACTGACTGGAAATTCTACAACGAGAAGCAAGGAGAAAACCAGAAGGAAGCGCAGGGGAAGCTATAAAAGCCTAAGGTACCAAGACACGCGGCATGCGGAGAGGACGGAGCCGGAGAGGAGGGAGGCTGAGTGCCTGGCTGGCGTTCCCTAGCTGGAAGGAGATAAACCCCGGCTGTGTTGGGCCCCAGTTCTGACTGCTCTGAGCCCGTTCTAGCCCAGACCCCGGGGACCCAGGCTCACACAGAGGGAGCTGGGCTGTAAGGCGGAACCCCGGGGGAGCGGCGAAAGGAGGTCCTGGCAGCGCGCACAGTGTGTGCAGAGAAGGGACGGGCGGCTGTGCCGCAGGATTGCACTGGCGGGAAGGAGACAGGGTCTCCAGACTGCTCTGAACACCACCTCCAACTCCACTTCCAACTGAACTGAACCCCAATACCCGGCTCATTGGGGGAGAGCATAGACTGTTTGGCAGCAGGCGAAAATCGAGGGCACCTTTCTCTCAGAGGTGCTGGCAGCGAGTACTGAAGGACCCACATAGGGCGGGGCAAACGGAAGCCAAGGCTGTAGGCTCCACCCTGAAACCCCTTCCCATCTGTAGCTGCAAAATGCAACAACAAAATAGATCACAAACGAAAGAAATGGAGGACAAAAAGCGGCTGGATATAGAGTTCAAATCTACGCTTATAAGGTTTTTTAAGAATTTCCTAGAAAAGATGGATAAGTCCTATGAGGATATGAAAAGAAATCATCTAGAATTAATGAGGAATCAACAAGAAATGATAAGGAATCAACAAGAAATAATAAATATTATACAGAGTCCTAAAAACAGAAAAGAAGATCGCAAGAATCAAGTCAAAGATTTGGAACATAAAGAGCCAGAAGACACTCCTCCACAGAAGCTAGAAGGCAAGAGAATCCAGAAAGTTGAAGATAATGTAAGAAACCTCTGGGACAACTTCAAGCGAACCAACATCAGAATTTTGGGGGTCCCAGAAGATGAGAGAGAGCAAGATATCGAAAACATACTGAAAGAAATAGTGACAGAAAACTTCCCCCACCTGGTGAAAGAATTAGATTTACAAGTCCAGGAAGCACGCAGAACTCCAAACAAAAGGAATCCAAAGAGGACCACACCAGGACACATCATAATAAAAATTCCAAGAGCAAAAGACAAAGAGAGAATATTAAAAGCAGCAAGAGCAAAGAAGGTAGTTACCTATAAAGGAGCACCTATACGATTGTCAGCTGACTTCTCAACAGAAACCATGCAGGCCAGATGGGAATGGCAAGAAATATTCAAGGTGATGAATAGTAAGAATCTACAGCCAAAGATAATCTATCCAGCAAAGCTATCACTCAGAATCGAAGGTCAGACAAAGAGCTTCACTAATAAAAACAAGCTAAAGGATTTCATCAACACCAAACCAGAGTTATATGAATTGCTGAAGGGGGTTCTTTCAGAAGAGAAAGTAAATAAAGATGGAAATTATGAACAACAAATACGTAACTATCAACAAGTGAATCTAAAAACCAAGGGAATTGAAAAGAATCTGATGAACAATAGTAACTGTTGAATATAATAGAATCAGAGGTATGGAAGGGGAGTGAACTGACTATTCTTGGGGAGGAGGGGATAGGGGGATGTGGGAAGAGACTGAACATAAACTGTGCACCTATGGATGAGGACAATGGGGAGTGGGGAAAGGGCAGAGGGTGGGGTGGGAACCTGGTGGAGGAGAGCAATGGTGGGGGTGGGGGGAAGGAACATTTGTAATAATATGAACAATAAAAACTTATTTAAAAAAATAAATTAAAAAAAAATAAAAAATAAAAAAAAAAAAAGAATTGCAAGGACACGAGGCCTAATAACAAACCATGTGCAAGTCCCAAGAAACAAAGGAGAGGAGACTCTTTTATAGAAAAGAATAGCCCTAGCCGGTTGGGTTCAATGGCTAGAGCACCAGTCAGCCTGCAGACCAAAGGGTCCCAGGTTTGATTCCGGTCAAGGGCACATGCCTGGGTTATGGGCTCTATCCCAGTAGGAGGCGTACAGGAGGCAGCCAATCAATGATTCCCTCCCATCATGGATGTTTCTATCTCTCTCTTCCTCTCCATTCCTCTTTGAAATATATATATGAAATATATGTGTATATATATATGAAATATATATGATATCATATAGAAATATATATGATAAAAAATAATAGGTTGGTAAAGCTATTCTAAACAGAGTTCTTCCTGCTGTGCTTTGTGCTTGGCTTAGGGGATAAGGGCTCCCCCTTCTGGCCTTGCAACTTCATTTTTTATTTTATTTATTTATTTATTTAAATCTTTATTGTTCATAATATTACAGTTGTTCTTCTTCCCCCCCCCCTCTGTTGCTCCCCTCCACCAGGTTCCCACCCCACCCTCTGCCCTTTTCCCACCCCCCATTGTCCTCATCCATAGGTGCACAGTTTATGTTCAGTGTCTTCCCACATCCCCCTCTCCCCTTTTCCCCAAGAATCGTCAGTTCACTCCCCTTCCATACCTCTGATTCTATTATATTCAACAGTTAATATTGTTCATCAGATTTTTTTTTGATTTTTTTGGTTTTTAGGTTCACTTGTTGATAGTTACATATTTGTTGTTCATAGTTTTTATCTTTATTTACTTTCTCTTCCAAAAGAACCCCCTTCAGCAATTCATATAATTTTGGTTTGGTGGTGATGAAATCCTTTAGCTTTTTTTTTATTTGTGAAGCTCTTTATCTGGCCTTCGATTCTGAGTGATAGCTTTGCTGGATAGATTATCTTTGGCTGTAGGTTCTTAATATTCATCACCTTGAATATTTCTTACCATTCCCATCTGGCCTGCATGGTTTCTGTTGAGAAATCAGCTGACAATCGTATGGGTGCTCCTTTATAGGTAACTACCTCTTGCTGCTTTTAATATTCTCTTTGTCTTTTGCTCTTGGAATTTTAATTATGATTTGTCTTGGTGTGGTCTTCTTTGGATTCCTTTTGTTTGGAGTTCTGTGTACTTCCTGGACTTGTAAGTCTAATTCTTTCACCAGGTGGGGGAAGTTTTCTGTCACTATTTCTTTCAGTATGTTTTCGATATCTTGCTCTCTCTCATCTTCTGGGACCCCCATAATTCTGATGTTGGTTCGCTTGAAGTTGTCCCAGAGTTTTCTTACACTATCTTCAACTTTCTGGATTCTCTTGTCTTCTTGCTTATGTGGAGGAGTGTCCTCTAGCTCTTTATGTTCCAAATCTTTGACTTGATTCTTGTGATCTTCCATTCTGTTTTTAGGACTCTGTATAATATTTTTTATTTCAGACAATGTATTCTTTATTTCTTGTTGATCCCTTATTATTTCTAGTTGATCCCTTTTCATATCCTCATAGGTCTCATTTATTTTATCGGCCTTTTCTAGGAGATTCTTGAACAACCTTATAAGAGTGGTTTTGAACTCTATATCCAGTCACTTTTTGTCCTCCATTTCTTTCGTTTGTGATCTATTTCCTTGTCTTGGCACTTTCGCAGCTTCTCTGATGGGGCGGAGTTTCAGGGTGGAGCCTACAGCCTTGGCTTCCGTCAGCCACGCCCTACGTGGCTCCTGAGTCTCAGTGTTCCTCAGGGTCCTTCAGTACTCGCTGCAAGCACCTCTGAGAGTGAGGTGCCCTCGAGTTTCACCTGCTACTAAACAGTCTAGTCTCTCCCCCAATGGGCCTGAAACTGGGGTTCAGTTCAGTTGGAAGTGGGATTGGAGGTGACGTTCAGAGCAGTCTGGAGCTTTTGTCTCCTTCCCGCCAGGGCAATCCCACGCCACAGCTAACTGTCCCTTCTCTGCGCGCAATGTGCGCACCTTCAGGACCTCCTTTCGCCGCTCTCCCGGAGTTCCACCTCACAGCCCAGGCTCCCTCTGTTTGAGCCTGGGTCCCTGGGGTATGGCCTAGAACTGGGGTTCAAAGCAGTCGGAACTGGGGCCCAGCACAATCGGAGCTTTTATCTCCTTCCCACTAGGGAACGCCAGCCAGGCACTCAGCCTCCCTCCTCTCCACGCGCGCCGCATGTCTCCGTACCTTAGGCTTTTACAGCTCCTCCACTCTTCCTTTTGGTTTTCTCCTTGCTTCTCGTTGTAGAATTTCTAGTCAGTCGACTTTCCTGTAGTTCTGGGTAATGTCCATTTTATATTTTAGTTGTATTTTATTGAAATTGTTGTGTGCGGCTGCGGTTAGGTGTTTACCTGTGCTGCCATCTTGGATCCTCCTCGCAACTTCATTTTTTAAAAATTCTTTTCATTTTTACACTATCCATTTTGGATCTGTTTGAAATACGGATTTCTAGCACCAGTGACATGAAACCTGAGGCTGTTGATGGCAAAGAAGACTTTATAATTCTTCTCTGAGCCAACAAGAGACCTGAACTTATAATATTGCCCTTTTTAAATATATATTTTTTAAAACATTTTTTAAATTGATTTCAGAGAGAAAGAGAGAGGGAGAGAGGAAAAATCAATGATGTGAGAGTATCATGGATCAGCTGCCTCCTGCATCCCCCTACTAGGAATCAAGCCTGCAACTGTATGTGCCTTTGACTGGAATTGAACCTGGGACCCTTCAATCTGCAGGCTGATGCTCTATCCACTGAGCCAAACAAGGTAGGGCTATAATATTGCCTTTTTTAAAAACATACTTTTATTGATTTTAGACAGAGTGGAAGGAAGAGGGATAGATAGAAACATCGATGAGAAACATCATCGATCGGCTGCCTCTTGCTTGCCCTTTTGCTGGGGATTGAGCCCACAACCTGGACATGTGCCCTGACTGGGGATCAAACCAGTGACCTCTTGGTTGACAAGTTGATGCTCAACCACTGAGCCACACTGGCCAGGCAATATTGCCTTAAATAATAATGTACTTCTTTGGTGTAGCTACACTTTGATCTTCAGCTTAGAGAACCTCAGTTTCAGACTGTTATTTGGGTCATTATATATTTTCTTTCTCATTTAGGCAGTTAATATTAGCAAGTCAGTGACTTGTCTTTTATCTTTTATTTCTTTTAAAGCTTAAACATTGAAAGATATTTCATAAAAACTTTTTTTTTTAATTCTTACCTGAGGATATTTTTTCCATTGGTTTAAAAGAGAGTGGAAGGGAAGAGGGGGAGAGAGAGAAACAGCGATGTGAAAGAAACACATTAATTGGTTGCCTCGTGCATGTGCCCCAAACAAGGCCCAGAATTAAATGTGCAGCCCTTGACCAGGAATCAAACCCTCTACTGTTGGTTCACAGAATGATGCTCCAACCATAGAGCAACATAGGTCAGGGCAACAGACTTTCTTATACAAAAAAACACATAAGGGAGCATTTGAGATCTTGCTCCCACGCATATGTACTTATTTTGGCTCAAATAAACTCTGATACAAAATTTTTTTAAAGATATATTTTATTGATTTTTCACAGAGAAGAAGAGAGAGGGATAGAGAGTTAGAAACATCGATGAGAGAGAATCATCTATCAGCTGCCTCTTGCACACCACTTACTGGGGATGTGCCCGCAACCAAGGTACATGCTCTTGACTGGAATCGAACCTGGGACCTTTTAGTCCGCAGGCCGACACTCTATCCACTGAGCCAAACCAGTTTCAGTGTGATACAAATTTTTAAATAAAAAATTATATAAGAAAACAGCCACTAGATGATACTTTAATTTACAAATTGGAATCACTTTGATCAACAAATATCCAGACAGAGCCTTATCTTTTAGACTAGAGGCCAAGTATACAAAATTTGTGCACTTGGTAGGGGGTCTCTCAGTCTGGCCTACACTCTCTCACAATCCGGGAGCCATCAGTTGGACCTTCTTAGCACTACCACGGAGGCAGGAGAGGCTCCCACCACTGCTGCTGTGCTGACCACCAGGGGGCAGCTCCTGCATTGAGCATCTGCCCCCTGGTGATTAGTGTGCATCATAGCGAATGGTCATTTTGCTGTTGGGTCAATTTGCATATTAGCCTTTTATTATATAGGATGGCCCTTCTGCTCTTAAGAATATGAGGTCTCACTCTAGCTGGTTTGGCTCAATGAATAGAGCGTCGGCCTGCAGACCAAAGGGTCCCAGGTAGATTCCAGTTTTGGGCTCAATCCCCAGTAGAGAGCATGCAGGAGACAGCCAATCAATGATTCTCTCTCATCCCTGATGTTTCTATCTCTCCTTCTCCCTTCCCCTCTAAAATCAATAAATATATATGTATGTATATTAAAAAATAATGTGAGCTGAAACCGGTTTGGCTCAGTGAATAGAGCATTGGCCTGTGGACTGAAAGGTCCCAGGTTTGATTCCGGTCAAGGGCATGTACCTTGGTTGCTGGCACCTCCCCAGTGGGGGGTGTGCAAGAGGCAGCTGATCAATGTTTCTCTCTCATCAATGTTTCTAGCTCTCTATCCCTTTCCCTTCCTCTCTGTGAAAAATCAATAAAATATATTTAAAAAAAAAAAAAAAAAAAAGGCTGTGAGTTTCATCTCCTGTTTTTTTCCAGGTTACCTCTGAAAGAGATGACACGCCAGGACAAGCAAAAACAAAGAAGTTGCGGACATTTCCATGGGGCTCATTCACCCACAGGAGTGTAAGTTCTACCGGGCAGAGACTTCTGCCTCTTTAGCTCCCTGATGTGCACCAGAGCCCAGAACATCTCCTGTCACAGAGTAGGTGCTCGATAAATATTTCTTGAGTGTTTGAAGAAAAATGAGCACAACACCTGTTCTGTTTTTGTTTGAGAGAGGCCAATAGCATACAGGATAATAACTTTTAGTAAGCCAAATAAAGAAATAACATACTTCAAATAAAAGACAGCCCAGCTGGCATGGCTCAGTGGTTGAGCATCAACCTATGAACTGGGCATTCATGATCCAATTCCAGGACAGGTCACCTGCCAGGTTGCGGGCTTGATCCCCTGTGTGGGTTGTGCAGGACACAACCCATCCGCAATTCTCACTCTTCATTGATGTTTCTCTCTCTCTCACCCTCACCCTTCCTCTCAGAAATCAATAAAAATGTACTTAAAAAAATTTAAAAAGTCAGATTAATCACACTCTTGTTCCAGGCAAGAAAAGATGAAGGAATAAAGTCCAAATTTAAAAGGAGGTGAAGGCACCTGGGAGAGAGGGTGACCAACCAAGAGCTGATTTGCAGCTGCAACGCAGAGAGTGACAGCCCCTGTTGCTAGAAAGACCAGTGTTGGTAAGTAAGCAGCTGACCTCTCTCACAGGAGCTGCATTTTCTCACCACTGCCTGTGAGGAGTGCCTCCCCAAGACAAGCTAATGCTCCAAGGGACTTTGGAAACTTTTCAGGCTTAGAGAGAGTTGCCTCTCCTAAACCAAAACTCTCAAATCGTCCTCACAGACTCGGTATTTATGGTCTAAACTAGAGGCCCGGTGCCTGAATTCATGCATGGGTGGTGTCCCTCAGAGTGGCTTGCGGAGATTGTGGTTTCAGTAGCGCTAGAAGCAAAGTCAGTGTCAGAGTTCCTTTCCATGTTGGAGCCGGGCCCAGTACAGCATCAGGCTAGCTACAGTCCATTAGTCCAGTGTGTGTGGGGAGTGACGGGGAGGGGGAGAGGGAGGAAGCAGGAGCAAAAGAGCCCACAAGCCCAGAGTCACACAAGTTCCAACAGAGCCAAGAGCATAAGATCACAGAGAGCCAACTTATTTGTTTAGAGGTTAAGCATCCCAGACCCTCATGGGCTTGCAGTGGCCATGCACATCCGGCCAATGGCCGTGTTCCCAAGTGTGACTGACAGACAGCTCCTTCCCTAGGTCACCCCGACTTCGCTGGGCATGTGTCTCTCTCCCCCTTGTCCAGACCCTTCCCCACAGTGTTTTGCAGGGAACATGCCTATAAGATCTGGCCTCTCCTTTGCTCCTTTCCTGCTGTTAATAACTAGCTAATTTACAGGGATATCAGAAGTACTACCTTTTATTACTTGCCACAGTTCCTTAGAAACTGGTCAGAGCTCCAGTGTTCCTTTTCGTTTTACCCCACTTCTCTGAGAACTTCATCTCTGGGTCGATGTCTGTCTGGCTGCTTTGTTTCATTAAACCCTAAAATCAGCAAATGTGAGATATTTCATATGCATCTGGCCCAGGTCTTCCCCTAAGGCTGATAGGGTTTGATAAAGCTAGTTCAGCTGCTCCCTGTGCTACACCACAAAGGCCAGAACATTTGTTTCCATCGAGTAATGGAAACAAATAATTAAATACTATAAATTCCACACCCATTAAGCAATAATTCCCCTATAATTAAATACTTTGTCCTTCATGAACATTGGGATTCACAGGATCTATGATTTTTACCTTGTGGCAGGGTGGATTCACTGAAAGCTTGTTGTTCCCTGGCCAAAAAAAAAAAAAATTATGGTTTATTCATTTACTTATTTCAAAAAAATATATATATATTTTATTGATTTTATACAGAGAGGAAGGGTGAGAGATAGAGAGTTAGAAACATCGATGAGAGAGAGTCATCGATCAACTGCCTCTTGCACACCCCCTACTAGGGATATGCCCGCAACCAAAGTACATGCCCTTGACCGGAATCGAACCTGGGACCTTTCAGTCCCCAAGCCGACGCTCTATCCATTGAGCCAAACTGGTCCCGGCTCATTTACTTATTTTTTTTACAATTGTGGTAATCCTATATAATAAAAGGGTAATATGCAAAGAGATTGAATGGCAGAACAATGGAACAACCAATCAAAGCATAATATTCTAATGATATGCTAAGGCTGCTCAACTGCTCACTATGACATGCACTGACCACCAGGGGGCAGATGCTCTGACCAGTAGGTTATATTGCTGCTGGGGTCTGGCCTATCAGGACTGAGCGAGATGGGCCAGACATGCCCTGGAGCCCTCCTGCAGTCCCTCTGGTGTCCAACTGTGCACCAGCAGGGTCCCTCAGCTTGGCCTGTGCCCTCTTGCAATCCAGGATCCTTCAGAGCATGTCGGAGAGCCAGTTTCAGCCCAATCCCGCAGGCCACTCCCCTTGGGAGGGCGCCAGATGCAGGGCTCATGGTTGGCAAGTGCTGCTGTGGTAGCACAAGCCTCTCCCGATGGATCGATCAGGAATGATAGGGTGCAAGCCAGCAGCAGGCACAGTGGGGCCAGGATGAGCAGAGCAGCAGGTAAGAGCTGTAGGTGGCATTGAACTGCGGGTTTCAGCTCTATCTCTGCAGGCCACCCAGAGGGACCCAACCCATGCACGAATTCATGCACTGGGCCTCTAGTTATTTTAACCATTTTTATATGTGCAATTCAGTGGCATTAAGTATGTTTGTTCACAGTGTTGTGCAATCATCAGCACTATCTGTTAACAAACGTTTTTAGCATCCCCAAAAGAAATTCCACACCCATTAAGCAATAATTCCCCATTCCCACTTCCCCATCTCCATAACCTCTAATCTGCTTCCTGTCTCTATGAATTTGTCTATTCTAGATATTTCATATAAGTGGAATCAGACAATATTTGTCCTTTCCCACATGGCTTATTTCACTTAGCATAGTGATTTCAAGGTTTACCTATGTTGTAGCATGTATCAGAACTTCATTCCTTTTGATTGCTATATAATATCCAATTGTATTTATAGATCACATTTTGTTTATTCACTCATTTAATGGTGGATATTTGGGTTGTTTCCATCTTTTGGCAAATGTGAATAATGTTGCTATGAACAGTGGTGTACAAAAACCTAGTTTCAATTTTTTTAGATATATACTTAGGAGTGGGATTGCTAGTTCATGATAAATTTATTTTTAACTTTTTGAGGAACCACCAAACTGTTTTCCACAGCAGTTGTGCCATTTCACATTAGCCACCTGCAATGTATGTAGGTTTCAGTTTCTCCACGTTTTCACCAACACTTATTTTCCTTTTTGAAAAGAATTTATTGTAGCCGAAACTGGTTTGGCTCAGTGGATAGAGCGTCGGCCTGCGGACTGAAAGGTCCCGGATTCGATTCTGGTCAAGGGCATGTACTTTGGTTGTGGGCACATCCCCAGTAGGAGTGTGCAAGAGGCAGCTGATCGGTGATTCTCTCTCATGGATGTTTTTAACTCTCTATCCCTCTCTCTTTCTCTCTGTAAAAAAATCAATAAAAATATATATTTAAAAAAAAGAACTTATTATAATCATCCTAGTAAGTGTGAAAAAAAATCACTGTGGTTCTGATTTGTATTTCTATAATGACTAATGATGTTGAGCATCTTTTCATATGTTTATTGGCCCTTCATCTATTTTCCTTGGAGAAATGTCTGTTTAAGTCATTTTCCCTTTTTAAATTGTTTGAGGTTTATTTCTATCTCAGAGTTTTGAAGGCCTTACTCCTGTAGGTTTGCAGGCATCCATCTGCACTTGCAGAGTTTGTTAACAATCTAGAGCGCCACTCAGCCTTAGCTAACAGACTCTGTGTTCGGGGCCATGTGTCCATTTTTAAGTTCAGGACCAACTGGAAGAACAGATAGCTCAGCACAGAGTTGGTCTTTCTGGTCCTATCATATCTCTATATGAACCAAAAACTGAAATCAAAATGAAACAAAAAGAGAGGATAAGATTTGAAGTTAATCTAGGTTACTATTCCTCACTCATCAACTTAACAAACATTTCTTGAGCATTTTATATGCAGCAAGCACTGTACTAGGTGCTGGGGATACGGCGGTCAACGAGATGAATGTGGTTCATGTAGGAGACAGAATGATAGTCCCCAAAGATGTCCATGTCCTATCCCAGAAACTGTGACTATGTTACCTTACAGGCCCAGAGGGACTTTGCATAAAAGGTTAAGGATATTGAGATGGAGAGGTTATTGTGTGTTATCTGGTCAGCCCAAGGCACTTACAAGAGTCCTTATAAGAGAGGAAGTCCAGAGGACCTGACAGAGAAGATGTAAGATGGAAGCGGAGTCAGATAGAGAATCGAAGATGCTATGCTTTTGGCTCTGAAGATGGAGAAAGAGGCCACGAGCCAAGGAATGCGTGCAGCCCTTAGGCTGCAAAATTCAAGGAAACAGGTTCTCCCCTAGAACCTCTGGAAGGAACACCGTCATGCTCACCCCTTGCTTTTAGGACCTCTGACTTCCAGAACTTTGAGATAATAGGTTTACATTGTTCTAGGCACTCCATTTGTGGTGATTTGTTATAGCAGCAATAGGAAGCGAACACAGTTTCTTCTCCCCCATGAAGACATTGTGGCCTGGTGGGTAGCAGTCAGCAGGCCTGGGTCTGACTCTGTGCTCAGTGCCCTATATAGCTGTGTGACTTGGGGGCAGGTTATTTATCACTCTGGGACTCATTTCCCATGTCTATAAAACGGGGATATCGCCCTAGCTGGTTTGGCTCAGTGGATAGAGCATCAGCCTGTGGACTGAAGGGTCTTGGGTTCAATTCTGGTCAAGGGTACATGCCCAGGTTGTGGGCTCTCTTCCCAGTGGGGGGCATGCAAGAGGCAGCGGATCGACGATTCTCTCATCATTGCTGTTTCTATCTCTCTCTTCCTCTCCTGTCCTCTATGAAATCAATAAAAATTATAGTTAAAAACAGTAATAAGCCGGCACTGGTTTGGCTCAGTGGATAGAGCATCAGCCTGCGGACTGAAAGGTCCCGGGTTTGATTCCGGTCACGGGCATGTACCTTGGTTGCGGGCACATCCCCAATAGGGGGTGTGCAAGAGGCAGCTGGTCGATTATTCTCTCTCATCGATGTTTCTCTCTATCCCTCTCTCTTCCTCTCTATAAAAAATCAATAATATATATATATTTTTAAAAACAGTAATAAGTAAAAGGCAGGCTATTCAAAACTATTTTTTAATGGGGATATCAATGTTTGCCTCACAGAGTTGTTGTGAGAATTAGAGATAAACTATGTAAAACAGCTGGGATGTAGTAGGCTCTTAGTAGGTGGAAGCTGTTATTTTTGCTACCACTATTTAATTTTTTACGTGCTTTCCTTTAATCAGGGAAGAAGATGAGAGACATAGGTCCCATTCAGAGTCAGGATATTGGAGGGGAATAGATTACAAAATGTTTCGGTGGGAGTCATTGGGCGAGGTTGTATTCCAGGGAGCAAAGCAGTGGCCCTGGCTGCTCCTCCTCTCCTTTGCCCTCTCTGCTAGGCACACCGTCCTGCTCCTTCCTCTCCAGGCGTCACACTCCAGTGTTCCCTTCGCCCATCTTCTGTACCCTCCGTAAGCTCTGCTTCGTTTTCTCCACCTACCCAGAAGCCAGGCCCCTGCTTTATCTTTCTTAGTCATGATTCCCATCACTTTGCTTATATTTGGTTATTTTTTTCTTTTTTAAAATATATTTTATTGATTTTTCACAGAGAGGAAGGGAGAGGGATAGAGAGTTAGAAATATCGATGAGAGAGAAACATCGATCAGCTGCCTCTTGCACACCCCCCAATTGGGATGTGCCCACAACCAAGGTACATGCCCTTGACCAGAATCGAACCCAGGACCTTTCAGTCCGCAGCCGACGCTCTACCCACTGAGCCAAACCGGTTTTGGCTGGTCATTTTTTTCTTTATGTGGTGTCCATATCCACTCTGGATTGGTCTCTGGTTCTTGGTCACAGACTGATGAATGTGTCTTCCTAGCTCGCAGTGGACAGGCTCCAGTAGCCATGTCTGCACAGTATATCTCACCCCTTGGCTCTAAGTAGCTCATGGGCCCACTATGGGTATCGCACCCAAGCCGGGAACTGGAATTTGTGATCTAGACAGCCCTGACTCAGAACTGGTAAGCCACCAATCACTGTCTCAGGAGAGTGGCTAACCGTAGAGGGTAGAAGGGAGAGAGAAGAGCCCAACAGACGTGCAGGGAAATGTGCCATAGGCTTTCTGTTCCCTGTTGTAGCCCCTTCCTGCAGCTTTACTGTGTCCCTGTCCTTGGATCTCATGAGATTGCCCTCTACATAAAATCAAGTACATATCCAGAATATACATATGCATAACTATGCATGTACATATACATGTTAACATACATTTTTAGGACCAAATTGTCACCAAACTGAAATTTAGAGAGCTTTCCTGTCCTTATTAATTCTCCACTTGACCAGAAACACAGCACACTCATCTCTGGAACAATGGGGGGGTTAGGGCTGCCAACTCCCACACAGTTAAAAAATCTGTGTATAGCTTCCACAGCACGGCTCCTGTACCTTCGGGGAGGTGCTGGGGTTGGCTCCATGACCAAGATCTTTGGAGGACGACAGAGAAATGGTGTCATGCCCAGCCACTTTATCAGAGGCTCTAAGAGTGTGGCCCTCAGAGTCCTCCAAGCCCTGGTGGGGCTGAAAATGGTGGGAAAGAATCAGGATGGGGCCGCAAATTGATGCCTCAGGGGCAGAGAGATCTGGACAGAATCACAGAGAAGGTGGCAGCTGTCAACAAGAAGCATTAGAGCCGAAACTGGTTTGGCTCAATGGATAGAGCATTGGCTTGGGATTGAAGGGTCCCGGGTTCGATTCCAGTCAAGGGCATGTACCTTGGTTGCGGGCATAACCCCAGAAAGGGTGTGCAAGAGGCAGCTGATCGATGACTCTCTCTCATCGATGTTTCTAACTCTCATCTCTCTCCCTTCCTCACTGTAAAAAATCAATAAAAAAACATTTTTTTTAAAAGAAGCATTAGAACAAATGCTGCATTAATAAATTGCCTTATTCATAAAAAAATATGGTTTTTCTATTAGGCCGTGGACAGCTCACATTCTAGCTTATGTCTGAAATTATGCAAACAGTCATCCAAAGGCCTTCCTGTGGTTCTGTTGCTATGGATGCAGAATTCTGAGCTCAGAGTTGATCCATAAGCTCAGTCCCAGGGCACTCTCCCTCCAAGGAGCACACCCATGCCATTTCCTTCCTCCTCTCCTCCCCCCAAAGGCACGTGTGCCCTAACCTCTAAGAGACCCCATGAGACTTACAACGAGGGGAGCAACGGGCAGTGGCAGCTCACCCTGGGCTAACCCCCTGAACCTGTCTCCAAGGCCCCTTTCCTCTGACTTCCCAGTGAGCCAAAGCAGCCCGGCCTGGGCTCTCCTGTTGCTTCTTCTATGCCCTTCCTTGTTTCACTGTCCTAAGTCTATTTTTGCTGAGGTCAATAAATTCTTGTTTTGTTTTCTATATTCTATCTCTTAATTGAAATCTTTCCCTTAAGAAAACAAGAACTGAGTCTCCTCATCTCGCCAGGAACAAGGACAATGCTCTAATCCAGTGGTCGGCAAACTCATTAGTCAACAGAGTTAAATATCAACAATGCAACAATTGCAATTTCTTTTGAGACCCAAAAACTGACTTCTGCGCATGGGCCACGAAGTTTCAGCCGCACTGTAGGTGTGCGCCCGCTCGTGGTATTTTGTGGAAGAGCCACACTCAAGGGGCCAAAGAGCCGCATGTGGCTCGCAAGCCACAGTTTGCTGACCACTGCTTATCCAGTTAAGCTGCTCCACCAGGGCCATGTGCCTTGGTTTTCAAACCTATAATAAGAAGAGTAATTCTTGGAGCTACCTGCCGGCTTGGACGGGGAAACCTCGCCATCTTGAGAGGAAGATAGGATCGTGTCAGAGGCCTGAATATCCACAGCCGCACCGACCACCAAGCAGCTGTGATCCCCAGAACACGGATCCCAGGCGGCGCGAACACCCGGCCCCACAGGAGTGCCCCACTGCTCGGCAAGAAGGTCAGTTTTCCCCAGAGAGGGTGGAGAGCGGTCGCGGCGAGGACAAAAGCCCAGCGCGCACAGAAGGCGCGCGGAAGCCGGAGACAAGGGCGGTGATTATAAGTGATTATAAGTGGAAGCCCCAGTGTTGGGTGTGGGTGTCACCCGTGAAAGTGGACGGGGCTCCTAACAGGGGAGATATCTAAAGAGCAACACATTTGGATCTGCCGCGGAGGGATATCGGACAGTAGAGGGAGATTGCAGTTGCTTGGACCTGCCCCTCCCCCCTCCATAGATCCTGCTTCAGAGAGGACTGAAAAAAAAAAAAAAAAAAAGCTGAGAGGCTCTAGAGTCCGGGAAGTCAACCTAGAAACACTGCCCCCAGAGGCTAATTTACAAATTGACTCTAGTGTAATAAAAACAAAGCAAAAAGAAACCGCCCTGAAAATCAGGACTGGATCATAACAATAGAGGAAGCCAACGACCTTCATTACTGCAAATTTTATTTAATATTAAATTTTTTTTTTTTAATTTTTAAATTTTTGTTTTTTTATTTTTGTTCTCATTATTTGCAACATTTACTCAAGAAACTTTTTTTTTCTCACTTGATTTTATCTTTATAATTTCTACATTGAAAACGTAATCAACACCTATACTGCTACTAATTTACTTTTTTCATCTTATTTTCTTTTGTTTATTTTTATTATTTTTATTTCATCATATTATATATATATATATTTTTTTTTTTTATTTCAGGATTACTGTCCTAACAGTCTTTATCTATCTTTCCTTCTCCAACGCTTTATTCTATCTCAACCCTACCTTTTATGCCTTCACCCTCTTTCTGATCTTTTCTTTTCTTTGCTACAACCGTTTATCTTAACCCTTCCCTGCTATAGATTTTCCCCATTCCTTCTGTCTACCCCCTCCTAAAACTTCACCCTACTCGTATATATCTAATTTCCAACTAACCTGCTCCAAGCCCATTCACACCTCCCTCGCAGTTGTCCTAAAAACAAAACAAAACAAAAAAACAGTCTTTCTCTCTAACTCTTTGAAGTTGTATGTTAAATGGTAACTATACTGAAGTTGTATGCTTTTTTTTTTTATAAGATTAATTTGTCTATTCTTTTGGTTTTATTGTATGTTGGTGTTTAGCTGGGTTTCTAGTCAACTTTATTGGTGGTTATTAATATTACAAACACATTTCTATTCAGTGCCTTGCGTGTTGTACCTGGTTGTGGTTGTATTTTGTGCCTTTAAATCAAAGCAGAAAGAGAGAGAACTACACAACCAAGACATCCTAAATAATGGGGAGACCCAAAACCAGCCCGCATATGAAAGAAAAGCAGGCTTCACCAGAAAAGGAAGCAAATGAGCTAGAAGCAAGCAACCTATCAGAGCAAGAATTCAGAGTAATGATCATAGAATGGCTAAAAAGAATGGAAGACAAATTTGATAATATGAGTAAGAACCAAGAGGAAATGAAAAATGACATCGCTACTGTAAAGAACTCAATAGAAAGCATCAAGAGTAGATTAGAAGAGGCAGAGGACCGCATCAGCGAGCTAGAAGACAAGATGGAAAAAAATACCCAATTAGAACAGCTTCTGGAAAAAAAAATTAAAAAACAGGAGGAAAGTCTAAGGGAACTTTGGGACAATACAAAACAAAACAATATTAGAATAATAGGGTTCCAGAAGGAAAGGGTAATGAGCAAGACATGTAAAACGTATTTCAAGAAATAATGACAGAAAACTTTCCTGATATAGAGAAGAAAAAACACACACAAATCCAAGATGCTCGGAGAGTCCCAAGCAAAATGAACCCCAGTAAACCGTACCTTAGACACATTATAATTAAGCTGGCAAACACCAACGACAAAAAAAGAATTTTTAAAAAGCAGCCAGAGAGAGACAGAAAGTTACATAATAAAGGAACCCCCATCAGACTAGCAACTGACTTCTCCACCGAAAACTTATCAGGCCAGAAGGAATGGGATGAAATATACAAAGTCATGCAAAGGAAGGGTCTGAATCCAAGAATACTATACCTGCAAGGCTATCAATCAAAAGTGAAGGTGAAAAATCAGGAGCTTCCCAGACAAAAACAGACTAAGGGAATTTATCTCCACCAAACCAGCAATGCAAGAAATGCTAAAGGGTCTAACTGTAAAATTAAAGAAAATAGAAAGCAAAGAAGGAACACAGGGGTATAGAATAAGAGATGGCGTCAAAATAAGTATCTATCAATAATAACCTTAAATGTAAATGGACTAAATGCTCCAATCAAAAGACATAGGGTAATGGATTGGATAAGAAAAACAAGACCCATTATATCTGTTTGTCTACAAGAAACCCACCTCAGGAAAAAAGATGCACACAGACTGAGGGTGAAGGGTTGGAAAAAAGGTTTTACCAGGCAAATGGAAATGAAAAAAAAGCTGGAGTAGCAATACTTATATCTAATAAACTAGATCTCAGAGTGAACAACATAACAAGAGAAAATGAAGGCCACTTCATAATACTAAAGGGAGCAAACCAACAAGAAGAAATAACCCTGGTAAATATATATGCACCCAACACGGGAGCACCACAATATATAAAAAAACTGCTGGAGGACATTAAGGGAGAGATTAATAGCAATACAATTATAGTAGGAGATTTTAATACCCCACTGTCACCCTTTGACAAATCATCTAAACAAAAGAAATCAGCAAAGAAATATCAATTCTAAATGACTCGCTAGAACCAGATGGAATTTAATCGACATCTTCAGAACATTCCACCCAAAAGCCACAGAAATATACATTTTTCTCATCAAGCACACATGGGACATTCTCAAAGATAGACCACATTTTGGGACATAGGCAAAGTCTCTTCAAATTCAAGAAGATAGAAATCATATCAAGCATCTTCTCAGATCATAGTGGCATAAAATTGGAAATTAACTACAATGAAAAAAATCCAAAGAAATCAAACACATGGAGACTAAACAGCATGCTTTTAAACAAGGACTGGGGTACCAGAGAAATCAAGGAAGAGATTAAAAACATCCTGGAAACAAATGACAATGAAAACACAACTATCCATAATCTATGGGACACAGCAAAAGCAGTTTTGAGAGGAAAGTTCATATCCCTACAAGCCTATTGCAAGAAACTAGAAAAAAATGGTAACAAATGATCTAACTCTACAACTCAAAGAGTTAGAAAAAGAGCAACAAGAAAACCCCAGTGTAAGCAGAAGGAAAGAAATAACAAAAAACAGAGCGGAGATAAACGACATTGAGACCAAAGAAACAATACATAAGATCAACAAAACCAAGAGCTGGTTCTTTGAAAGAATAAACAAGATAGATGGTCCTCTAGCCAGGCTAACCAAGAAACAAAGGGAGAGGACCCCAAATAAACAAAATCAGAAACGAAAGAGGTGAAATAACAACCAGACCCCACCGAAATACAACGGATTGTTACAAAATATTACGAACAACTCTATTCCAACAAACTGAACAACCTGGAGGAAATGGACATATTCCTAGAAAAATAACAAACTTTCCAAAACCTCAATCAGGAAGAATCTAAAAATCTCAATAGGCCAGTGACTTGGGAAGAAATTGAAAACAGTCATCAAAAAGCTTCCAAAAATAAACAAAAGCCCAGGACCAGATGTGCTTCACAGGAGAGTTTTAACCAAACATTCAAGGAAGAACTAAAACCTATCCTCCTCAGACTATTCCAAAAAAATTCAAGAGGAAGGAACACTTCCAAACTCCTTCTATGAAGCTAGCATCACCCCTAATACCAAAACCAAAACCAGATAAAGACAACTCAATGAAAGAGAATTACAGGCCAATATCCCCTCATGAAAAATAGATGCCAAAATTCTCACCAAAATTCTAGCAAACCGGCTCCAGCAGAGCGACAGAGAGATCATACACCATGACCAAGTCGGATTTATTCCAGGAATGCAAGGTTGGTTCAATATCCGCAAATCAATAAATGTGATACATCACATAAACAAATTGAAAGATAAAAATCATATAGTCATATCAATTGATGCAGAAAAAGCATTTGATAAAATCCAACACCCTTTCCTGATAAAAACTCTCAACAAGGTGGAGGGTACAAGGATCATACCTCAACAACACATAATAAAAGCTATATACCATAAACCCACTGCCAACATCATACTTAATGGGCAAAAACTTAAAACCATTCCCTTTAAGAACAGGAACAAGACAGGGATGCCCACTATCACCACTCCTCCTTTGACATAGTACTGGAAGTACTAGCCATTGCAATTAGACAAGAGGAGGAAATAAAAGGCATCCAAATTGGAAAAGAAGAAGTAAAGTTATCCTTATTCGCAGTTGACATGATATTGTATATAAAAAAACCCAAAAGACTCCATTAAAAAACAAATTAACTTAATAAATGAATTTGGCATTGTAGCAGGATACATAAAAAGCGCAAAGAAATCTATGGCATTTCTATACACCAACAGTGAACTTATAGAAACTGAGACTAAAAAAGCAATTCCATTTACCATCGCACCAAAAAAATTAAGATACCTAGGAATAAACTTAACTAAGGAAGTAAAGGACCTATATGCGGAAAACTACACGACACTGAAAAAAGAGATAGAGGAAGATGTAAACAGATGGAAGAACATACCATGTTCATGGATTGGTAGAAACAACATCATCAAAATGTCCATACTTCCTAAAGCAATCTATAGGTTCAATGCACTCCCCATTAAAATACCAACGGCATATTTCACTGACCTAGAAAGAACTCTCCAAAAAGTTTATTTGGAACAATAAAAGAACCCGAATAGCCACAGCAATTCTGAGAAAGAAGAGTAAAGTAGGAGGGATCTCAATACCAGACTTCAAACTGTATTACAAAGCCACTGTTCTCAAAACAGCCTGGTACTGGCACAAGAACAGACATATAGATCAATGGAATCGAATCGAGAACCCAGTTATCAACCCAAATCACTATGCTCAATTAATATTTGACAAAGGAGGCAAGAATATACAATGGAGTCAAGACAGTCTCTTCAATAAATGGTGTTGGGAAAATTGGACAGATACATGCAAAAGAATGAAACTAGATCACCAACTTACACCATACACAAAAATAAACTCAAAATGGATACAGGACTTAAACATCAGACGGGAAACCATAAAAATACTAGAAGCATCCACAGGCAACAAAATCTCAGACATATGCCAAAAGAACTTCTTCACTGATACTGCCCCTAGGGCAATGGAAGCTAAAGAGAAATTAAACAAATGGACTACATCAAAATAAAAAGCTTTTTTACAGCAAAAAAGAAACCATCAACAAAACAACAAGAAAGCCCACGGGTGTGGGAGAAAACATATTTGCAAATGTTACCAACTGATAAAGTTTAATCTCCATCATCTACAAACAGCTTATACATCTAAATAAAAAGGAAGAAGAATGATCCAATTAAAAAATGGGCAATGGACCTAAATAGAATATTTTCAAAAGAAGACAGAAGGAAGGCCAAAAGCACATGAAAACATGCTCAAAGTCCACTAATTATCCGAGAGATGCAAATCAAAACAACAATGCGGTACCATCTCACAACCTGTCAGAATGGCCAACATCAACAAATCAACAAACGACAAGTGTTGGCGAGGTTGTGGAGAAAAAGGAACACTCGTGCATTGCTGGTGGGAATGCAGACTGGTGCAACCACTGTGGAGAACAGTGTGGAGTTTCCTCAAAAAACTGAAAATGGAACTCCCATTTGACCCAGCAATCCCACTCCTAGGAATATATCCCAAGAAGCTAAAAACACCAATCAGAAAGGATATATGCACCCCATATGTTCATAGCAGCACAATCTACAATAGCTAGAATCTGCAAACAGCCCAGGTGCCCGTCAGCAGATGATTGGATCAAAAAAAACTATAGTACATCTACACAATGGAATACTATGCTGCCATAAAAAAAAAGGAATTCTCATCATTTGCAGCAACCTGGATAGAACAAGAGAACATCATGCTGAGTGAAATAAGCCAGTCAATGAAAGAGAAATACCACATGGCCTCACTCATTTATGGGTATTAAAGAACATTATAAACTGACAAACCCAAAAAAGTCAGATATAAAGACAGTAAAGCAACCAAGCAGACTGTAAAATTACAGCAGGGACAGTAGGGAGATCTGGGGGGATAAGAGATCAACCGAAGGACTTGTATACATGCATATAAGTACAACCAATGGACACAAAACTCTGGGGAGGGAGGGTATGTATGGGAGGGGGGGAGTTAAAATATGTACACAGATAATAATTCAATAAAAAAAAAAAAAAAGAAGAGTAATTCTTGTCTATTTCACCTCACAAAGGACAGCGTGGAGGAGAAGGCACTGCCGAGGGTGAAACCACCCTTGAGTGAGGATTAACGACAACCAGCGAGCCAGCGCAATGCAGGGATGCAAGGTCCCCTCTCACCCTTAGCAACATCCCTGTCGTGGCAAAAAATTGTGACAGATCAGAGCTCCTGCACATGCGCCTCCTGATATCAATGCACCTCACTTAGCCTTACACACCTGAGAGCTGCCCTCCCCTGGGGCCAGGGAGGAACCTGGCAAGACCAGCCAAACAGCCCAAGCCGCATCTAGGTTACTGGAAGCCAGATAAGCAGGGCCTCATCCAGCCCCGTTCCCCTGAGCACAGCAAAGGGAGGAGGTGAAGGAGCCAGGCAAACAAGACAAAATTAATTGCTCTGCCACCCAGTGGCCTCCCATCACACGCTGCTATCACAGCACTTACAACACTATCTTGTCTTTATTTTCATACCTGCCTCCCTGAGGTTGTGAGCAACTTGTAGTTTAGGGACCTTTTTATATTTTTCAAGAAAAACATGAATACATTTTCTCTGTTAAGTAAGAATAAAGCTCTGGCTGGGTAGCTCAGTTGGTTAGAGTGTTGTGGTAAACCCAGGTTGTGGGTTCAATCCCTAGTCAGGGCACATAGAAGAATCAACCAATGAATGCATAAATACGTGGGACAACAAATCAATACCTCTCTTCTTCTTCTTCTTCTTCTTCTTCTTCTTCTTCTTCTTCTTCTTCTTCTCTATTTCTCTCTCTCTCTCTCTCTCTCTCTCTCACAAATTAATAAATTAAAAATAACTGTTTTAAAGAAGAAAAAAATCGCCCTAGCCAGTTTGGCTCAGTGGATAGAGCTCCAGGCTGCAAACTGAAAGGATGTGGGTTCAATTCCAGTCAAGAGCACATAACTTGCTTGGTTGCAGTTTCCATCCCCGGCCATCGGGGGGCAGCCAATTGATGTGTCTCTCTTACATCAATGTTTCTCTCTGTCTCCCCACACCCCCCTCCCCTTCCTTCCATTCTCTCTAAAAATCAATGGGAAAATATCCTCGAGTGAGGATTAACACCACCAACAATAAAAACTTGGAAAACAAACAGACAAAAAATACCCCAGGTCTCTCAGCTGTCCTGTGCTTCTCAGAACGTGACCATTTTACCACCCATGGGGATGATTTTATTGTCAAGGGTAACACTGACAATACTTGATTTTTCACGTAAACATTAACTTTTGAATCCAACCCCTATAAAAGTTGCAGTGTATATACCTACTCGAGATCCACGAAGCAACATGATACCCAGGGCAAGACCTGAAATACAGGGATAAAGTTAATTCATATATCGGGATCCACAAGACAGAGGCTGCCCTAGGGGCCAGCTCATAATTCAAAACCTTAGTCAGCCTGCATTTACTTCCGGAGACGCCTCACTGTCAAGGAAACCTAACACCAATCGCAATCCTCCAAGTCATCTTTAGCCAGCTTACCTGGCCTCCTCCGGAAACCCCTGCCCTCCTAGCCAGCACGCCCCGTGTGTAGCATCGCCACGTCCAATATTCTCGCTCTTGCGCACAACATGCTGAGAAGAGTGCTCCACCGCCTGTGAGGCCCTGTATCCCCCAGTGCATGGGTTGTTTCCCCTTGAGTACAGGCCGTCAAACTCCTTCCTAAATTGTTTTCAGTTTGTCCTTTGACAATAGGAATGCTCTGTAATGTTTCGGGACAGAGGAAAGGAGAGAAGGAAGGACCATGGAGTGTGTGTAGCTTACAAAAGAAGGAAGCCCATGCCAAAACCGGTTTGGCTCAGTGGTGGAGCATCAGTCTGCGGACTGAAGGGTCCCAGGTTCAATTCCGGCCAAGGGCATGTGCATTGGTTGCGGGCACATCCCCGGTGGGGGTTGTGCAGGAGGCGGCTGGTCGATGTTTCTCTCTCGTCGACGTTTCTAGCTCTCTATCTCTCTCCCTTCCTCTTTGTAAAAAAATCAATAAAATATATATTTAAAAAAGAAGGAAGTCCTGGCTACAGAGTATTTGGAGTAATGGTATTTCTGACTTTGCTGAGAAGATATTCAGAGGGAACCACTACTCTGCTTAGGTATAACTAGAGGCCCAGTGCACAAATTTGTGCAGGGGTGGGGTCCGGCCGGCCTGCCCCAGAATGCAGCTGATCAGGCCGGGCAGGCTGAGGGGAGGGGCTACAGGCTGTTGGCTGGCCAGCCCCGCCCCCTGGTTGAACTGCTGGTAGAACTCCCAGTCAAGGAGACAATTTGCATATTAGCGTTTTATTATATAGGATGTGGGCCTTAAACGGTAGTCATTTGGGGGCTACCCTTCAGGGCAGAAATTGTGGGCTTTCTGTTCTGAACATGGGGCCATGCTAATAGGGCCTCCATCAGCAGAGATTACCAGTGGGCTGACCACTGTCCACACAAACACGGTGATTCCAAAATCTGACTGGAGCCAGATGTACTTTCCTTCCCACAGCTGCACTTTATTTATTTATTATGTTTTTATTTTTCCCACAGCTGTACTTTAAAGGGAACAGGACTGGCTGTATTGTCTCCCAAGACCAGGGGAACTTTCAGCCTAACTCCCCTCACTACATTTTTGGGGATCTGGTCTCCTGGCAGGTACTTGGGGTTTTCATGGTCCTAGTTGATGATCACTATCAAGTTTCTCCTCCTCACCAGCTCTTCCATAACCTGAAGTGCTACTTTACTGTCAAATTTACTGGTTTTGGGACATTCTGAGCAATGATTCTTGCCATGGTGAACCCCTTGCAAAGGAGGGAAGGAAGAGTGAGCAGCTGACTTGTACAGTGTTGGAGGTTGTCCCGGAGTTGCACAATCAGCTCAGAATCACCAATTCCCATTCTGATCTGGCCAGTGGAAGGAAACAGCTGCGTTAGGAGAACAACCAAGAGCCTGCCCAGCTGTCCCGGGGTAGGGCGGGGCAGGCAGAGCTGAGATTGTGCTGCTAAGCACCGTGTGGGAGCCGTTTAGCCCCAGCAAAGGCCGGAGCCAGTTATATCTGCCCTCAGGATGGAAAGTGGGGCTTAGAAGGGCCATTGGAATACAGCCATGCCACTGTTTTCCATTCTTCCCATTTACAAAGGAGGAATCTGAGGCTCCCAAAGGGGAAATATCTGGTTTGAGATCACACGTTTGTGTTGTTGGGAGAGGAGAAATGGGAACTCCAGTATCCTGACTTGTAACTGCAGTGCTTGCTCCTTGACACGACGCTTTGGAAATGTTGGGAGAAGCAAGATGAAGTCATCTTCTTTATCACCAGATTTCTGGGCCTTTAATATGCTAATTTACACTGTCTTTCTTCTGAGAATATGGTTTTCAGGCTTTCCCAAGCTTTCTTTACCAGGCTACTTTTTATTATTATTATTATTATTATTATTATTATTATTTAAAGTATTACAAATAGTAGTAGATATATCTCCTTTCCCCCCCCCCCCCACTGACCTTCCCCCAGCCTCCCCTACCCCTCGGCACATGCCCTCTCCTCTCTCCCCCCAGTGTCTTATGCTTATATACATGCTTATAAGTCCCTTGGTTGATCTCTTACCTCCCGCAACCCTCCCCAGCCTTCCCGCTGTAGTTTGACAGTCTGTTCGATGCTTCTCTGCCTCTGTACCTATTTTTGTTCATCAGTTTATAATGTTTTTTTATTGTCCATCAATGAGTGAGATCATGTGGCATTTTTCTTTCATTGGCTGGCTTATTTCATTTAGCATAATGCTCTTCAGTTCCATCTATGCTATTGTAAATGGTAATAATTGCCTCTTTTTTTTCTATAATATATTTTGTGGATTTTTTTTACAGAGAGGAAGGGAGAGGGATAGAGAGTTAGAAACATTGATCAGCTGCCTCCTGTATACCCCCCACTGGGGATGTATCCACAACCAAGGTACATGCCCCTGACTGGAATCGAACCTGGGACCCTTCAGTCCACAGGCCGATGCTCTATCCACTGAGCCAAACCGGCCAGGGCAAGAATTGCTTCTTTTTATGGCCATGTAGTATTCCATCATGTAGATGTACCCCAGTTTTCTAATCCACTCATCTGCTGAAGGGCATTTAGTCTGTTTCCAAATCTTAGCTATGGTGAATTGTGGGATGTGAGGGCGATCTGGCCGTGACATCTGTCACCCCATTGATCAATCACCAGGGATGATTTGGCTGATCTGGCTGGCCAGGCGGTGTCCCCCTCCTCCCTCACCGACCCATGTGTGTGCTCCCCAAGTTGTGCGCTCGGTCAAAGAGAACAACCTTCCTCCTCCCCTCCCATCCCCCCCCCCAAGAGAGGACCAGTCTTTGGTTGAGGGTATACAAGTAGCTGCACTCCCCGGCTAGAACCTCCAAAAAAACTCCCAGGCTACTTTCTAATACAGTGACTATGCATTCCCCAGAAAAGGATTGGAGGACGTCTCATAACAGTTTAGGAAACAATGTCCTATACCATGATGCTACTATTAAGTGCTACACACTTAAATCACCTAACCCAACCCGTACCGTCCACACTATACAACGGCGATGCAGAGACCCAGGGTGGTCACCAGTGGTGCACATCCTCGGTCATCCCGCAGATGGGCAGCAAACGCTGCATCTCAGAAAGCAGAAGTGTGTGCGGTGGGAGAGGGGCGTGGGGAGGACAAGGACTAGGGGTCAGCTCCTCTCTGGCATGCAGGGTCTGTCTCAGCATATCTGGGGTTCAGGGCTGGTCAGCCTTTATGAATGTGCATTGGTCCTTGCCCTGAAGGAATCAGTCTCGTAGAGGAACAAGTGTTTAAAAGCGTGAGAACTGTGATAGATGGGATGACCGAGTAAAAGGTACTAAGGAGGGAGAGAGTGAAAAGTTAGGCCCGGAAAAGGGGAGCAGAGGCAGAGGCTAGAACACCTTCCCAGAGGGGCCCCTTGTATTGGCTAACGGTCCAGATGGCTGAATGGGGTGAGGAGGAGAGAACCGCACATACAAACACAGATTGGGGGGAACCAACGTGGTGTTTGGGGACAGCATCAGTGGCTGAGTGTTGTGAGGGGAAAGGGGGTGAGTCACGAGGTTAAGCTGCTTTCTGCTCCGGGCTGAGGTGTTCGGATTTCGTTTGTGAGGTCTACCGACAGGAGTCAGCCCGGTCTCTCTCACACATACCTACCATGTGTGACTGTGCCGAAGCCAGTTACTCCTCAGGTCAGACTCAGAACCCAAATTGCCAAGTCAACAGATGACAGTTTGAGAGTGGGAGGGGACTGAGTTTCACAACAGCCTCTTCTACCAAATGAAAAATGCAACCCAGCCCAGCTGGTATGGCTCAGTGGTGAGTATTGACCTATGAACTAGGTCAGGGTTGGATTCCCAGTCAGGGCACATGCTCAGGTTGTGGGTTGCAGGCTTGGTCCCCAGTGAAGGGCGTGCAGGAGGCAGCCAATTGAGGATTATCTGTCATCATTGATATCTATATCTCTCCCTCTCCCTTTCTTTCTTTCAAAGAAGAGGAAGAATAAGAATGAGGAGGAGGAGGAGAATGAGGAGGAGGATGAGAATGAGGAGGAGGAGGAGAATGAGGAGGTGGAGGAGGAGGAGAAAGAGGAGGAGGAGGTGAAGGAAAAGGAGGAGGAGGAGTAAAGGTAGGAGGAGGAGAAGAAGGAGAAGGAGGAGGAGGAGGAAGAGGAGGAGGGGGGGAAGGAAGAAGAGGAGGAGGAGGAGGGGAAGGAGGAGGAGGAGGAAGAGGAGGTGGAAGAGGGGAAGGAGGAGGAGGAGGAGGAAGAGAAGGAGGTGGAGCGGGTGGAAGAGAAGTAGGAGGAGGAGTAGAGGGAAGAGGAGGAGGAGGAGGAGAAGGAGGAGGAGGAGAAGGAGGAGGAGGAGGTGGAGGAGGAGGAGGAGGATGTGGAGGAGGAGGAGGAGGAGAAGGAGGAGGAGAAGGAGAAGGAGAAGGAGAAGAAGAAGAAGGATGTGAAGGAGGTGGAGGAGGAGGAGGAGGAGGAGGAGGAGGAGGAGGAGGAGGAGGAGGAAGAGGAGGAGGAGGAGAAGAAGAAGAAGAAAGAAGAAGCAGCATTTATAGTGCAGTGAGGCACGGGGAGGCTACCAGTTCTAACAAAGTAGCTGCTGATAATTTTGTGGCAGAATCTCAGGAAAGCGCAGAAGCTGAGGGGCTTGTTCCCTAACAAGGGTTCCGGTGTGAGGAGACGGGCCTCCTCTGGGAGGAAATGCCAAGGGGATCTATATCACACAGGAGGAGAAGTCTTTGCCGGACACAAGCCAATGGCGGGCGGGCTGACAGTATTGCTGTTGGGAATGTGAGCAGGGACTTTAAATTGAAGCATCTATTCATCTACCATCCTGAAAACCTCTGAGAAAGAAAGAAAAAAAGAATGCCATGAAAAACAAATAGAATGTGATAATATGGAGGGCTAAGAGCAAAACTTGGGTAAACAGGCAATTTTTTATTGAGTGGATTCATGAAGTGTCTGTCCCAAATGTGAAGAAATAGCTCCAGGAAACAAAATTGCCACTCAGGGCACTTACTGTAAGGCACAGGGCTGCTGCCCACCCTGCAGGCCTGGAGGCCGAGCTGGTGCAGGAGCACAGCTTCATCACTGCGAGGCTCTTGTCACCACAGCTCCTGTCACCCAGCCATGGACCAGCAGGTCATTCCTTCTTCTTTTTAAAAAAAAAATATATTTTATTGATTTTTTTTTTTCAGAGAGTAAGGGAAAGGGAGAGGGAGAGAAAGTTAGAAACATTGATGAGAAGGAAACATCAATCAGCTGCCTCCTGCACAGCCCCTGCTGGGGATGTGCCCACAACCAAGGTACCTGCCCTTGGTTGCGGAATCGAACCTGAGACCCTTGAGTTCCCAGGCTGATGCTCTACCCACTGAGCCAAACCAACTAGGGCCATTTCTTCTTTTTTAAAAAAAATATTTTTATTGATTTCAGAGAGAGGAAGGGAGAAGATATAGATAGAAAAATCAATGATGAGAGAGAATCATTGACCAGCTTCCCCCTGCATGCCCCCTACTGGGGATCGAGCCTGCAACCTGGGCATGTGCCCTTGGCTGGAGTTGAATCTGGGAACCTTCGGTGCACAGGCCGACACTCTATCCATTGAGCCAAACCAGCAAGGGAAGGTCATTTCTAATTTTAAGAAACTCGACCCAAAGGCACTGTTTCAGAAGTGTTTTGAGGTCATCTCTGAAATGAATTGGGCATGCACTGTATACAGAAAGGTTAAAACAAACCATTTGGGGGTCTGGTACGGACTAAATTCAATTTACATTATTTCTAATGGGGAAAAATGATTCCGTTTTCAAACAAATCGCATCTCAAATAGCCTTCCAGAACAAATTGAGTTTGAGAACCAAGGTTCTATTGTATTTGGCAAAGTGTCGGCCTCTTGAAAATAACTCATCTGATAACTGAAATATGAGAGTCAGAAATCACTTGACTACACAGTCCAAGACTCTCTGACTTAAAAAAATCTACCACAGGGGAACATTGTTAAAGTCATTATCCATTTCCAAGATGACTTCACAGTGATGAAGGCCTGGTCTTAAAAAGTAGAAGCAGAGCCCTGGCTGGTGTGGCTCAGTGGGTTGGGTATCGTCCTGTGCAAATGTTGCTGGTTTGATTCCCAGGAAGAGCACATTCCTGGGTTGTGGACTCAATCCCCAGGAGGTGGCGCGCAGGAGGCAGCCAATGGATGTTTTGTTTTCACATTGCTGTTTCTCTCCCTCTCCCTTTCTTTCTCTAAAAACCAATAAAACTATTTAAAAAGAGCCCTACTAGGCTCCCTGAATACTGCGTTGGCCTGTGGACTGAAAGGTCCCAGGTTCGATTCTGGTCAAGGGCATGTACCTTGATTGTAGGCACACCCCCAGTAGAAGGTGTGCAAGAGGCAGCTGATCGATGTTCTTAACTATCCCTCTCCCTTCCTCTCTGTAAAAAAATCAATAAAATATATATATTTAAAAATATTTAAAACTAAAAGTAAAAGCAGAAAAGAAGGCAAACCTTAATTTAGGACTGAGCCACAATAAGTGGGCTAATATTTGTAGAACCCTTAGAACAGTCCCAGGCACTCAGTGAACACTAGTTGTGTAAGTGTTTCACAATCGAAGCACGGACACAAGGGAGTGGGAGGAGACCTCGTTAGAAACACCCACACTTGGGTGGCAATTGAGCTTTCTTTCACACTCTCCTACCTCCCTGACCTTAGAAAAATCATTTCCTTTTTAAACCTCAGTTTTCTCGCCCGTGAGACAAAAATCATGCAATAACTAACTCAAGAGGGTTCTTATAAGTACCAAATGAGACCAGTGAGGTATTAAGGACGAAAATATGTTGTTTGGAAACCATAAAGCACTTTACAAATGTCATGACTGTTACTATTGCTTCCTATTCAGAATTCCTATGAGGGAAAGGACTAGAAAGATGTCCTGATGTCTCTGTCTAGAGGCAGAGAATCAAATTCCTGGCGCCGGTGGGATTATCCGTCCGCCAGGATTGTCTGCCTTCTCTCCGGCCCCCTCCTTCCCGCCCCTCGCTGCGGCCCAGCCAAGCAGCGAGGAGGGGAGAGCGGCGGGCCTGGCTCCCGAAGTTGGAACACAGCGTGCCTGCTCTCCCTCCCTTACAAAATCAAGGCTGCGCAGTCACTGGGAGTACAGGAACAGTGCCTCCAGTGTGCCCGGTCGGCAACATTCAGGATTAGATAGACTTTGTGGACTGCCCCGAGCACCTGACGACCCAAGGTAACCTCATGCTCATGGGCTGTGGCATTGCAAGTTTTAAATAACAGGCTTTGGTGCTCGCTTCGGCAGCACGTAGATTACAACTGCAACAATACGGAGAAGATTAGCCTGGTCCCCCGCGCAAAAATGACGTGCAAATTTTTGAAGCGTTCCATTTAATTAATTCACTGATTGATTGATTGATTAACAGCTTTGTAAATACACTTTGGAATCGATAGCCTACTTCAGAAGTGAGGACTGTTTGTACAGAACAAAATCAAACTGCTTGAAATTACGGTAGGTAGTTCAGAAAAGAATACAAAAGCCTTATAAGCTATTGGATATTACCCCATGGGGAAGTTCCCTTTTCTTTTCCTTTTTAAAAATTTTCTTTACTGTTTGGGAGAAAGCCACATTTACCTAGTGACTTGTCTCTAGAATTAAATCAGGGGGGAAAACAAAGGCCCATACACCCAACAAATGGTTACAGGTTCGATTCCCAGTTAGGGCACATAACTAGATTGCAGGTGCAATCCCAGTTTGGGGCACAACCTGTAGATGTTTCTCTCTCACATTGATGTATCTCTTTCTCTCTCTCTCTCTAAAAGTCAAGAAGAATATATCATTAAGTAGGATTTTTTATTATTATTGATTTTTTACAGAAAGGAAGGGAGAGGGATAGAGAGCTAGAAACATCATTGAGGGAGAATCATTGACAAGCTGCCTCCTGCACACTCCCCACTGGGGATGTGCCCACAACCAATGTATGTGCCCTTGACCAGAATTGAACACTGAGCCAAACCGGTCTTGGCTTTAAGTAGGATTTTTTTCAAGTATGTGTCAAAGACAGGACTCCGTGGATGCCATGTGTAGGAATTAGCTGCCACATAGGGTAAAAAGAAATATAAAACTACCAACGAAAGATTCGACTGAAAGGTAATAAGGAGGAAGTTTTTATCTGGCACATGACTTCAAGAGGGAAGCAGAAACTTGCAAGCTAATGAAAATCCTTTGTAAATACAGTTGTAATCAGCTTTCTAGTCTGCCATCAATGGCAGAGATTGGGTAAATTCTGTCTAGAAATATTTAGGTCAAGTTTTTTTTTTACCTGAAATAATGTGAGAAGGTAACTAACATTAGATGTCATTTCATTTTTGTTCCCATTAACTCCAGCATGAAAGTATTAATAAGATTAGAGAACTGATTCTTAGGAATGCTTTGTAGTTTGTCCAAGGTCACACGATTATCAAATGGCGGAGCCAGGATAGTCTGACTTTAGTCCAGGGTCATGCAACCACACCATGTGGTCTCATATACTTTACATTGTGTTTCCCCTGATAATTGCATTACCCACGTGACACTATAAATAGTTGTTATGATATTATTGGCGCCAGTACGGTCCCTAGGCATGGCCTGTGATCAGGGCCGTCTTCTCCAGCTGCCTGCAGCCGGCCCTGCCCCCTGCCGCCATCCACCCCCAGTTCCCAGTTGGGTTGGCCAGCCATGGGATGATTGGTGCCTGACAGCTAGGGGAAAGGACCGAGAGGTCGGCTATTCCCGCCCTCTCGCCAGCCCCACCCCTGACACAGATGCCATCAGGCAATGGGGCCTGCTCGCTGGGGAAAGGGACCAAGAGGTGGTCAGTGTGCCTCACAGTGACTGGTCCAGTGGCCGTTCTACCCGTTCTGCCGTTGGAGTCAATTTGCATATTACCCTTTTATTATATAGGGTAGAGGTCTGATGTATGGGTGGAGCCCGCTGGCCTGCCTGAAGGTGGCCCGGAACAGGGTGGAGGGATCCCCGCTGGGGATGGGGCCAGCCCAGGGGAGGGGCTGCAGGCAGTTTGCAGGCTGGCCACGCCACGGCTTTGTTAGGAAGGACAACCGGAAGACATCCGGTCTATCTGGTCTAATTAGCATATTTTCCTTTTTATTTTTTATTGATTATGATATCACATAATTGTCCTCATTCCCCAGACCGACTCCAAACCCCTCCCCACATATGCCCCCACTCCCTTGTTGTCCGTGGCCACTGGTTAGGCTTATATGCATGCACACAAGTACTTTGGTTGATCTCTCCCCCTTTCTCCCCACCCTCTCCTACCATCTCTCTGAGTCTGACAGTCTGATCGGTGCTTCCCGGTCTCCGGGTCTGTTTTTGTTCATCAGTTTATGTTGCTCATTATTTCCCCTAGATGTGTGAGATCATGTGCTACAAGAAATACACTTGTAAGAACCGAGAATGAGACCAGCCATAATGGTTATGCTGAGAGGCAAATGAATCAGTCTATACTGAGTTTCTTTCTGGGCCAAAAGTTTTTTGAGTCCCAATTCCAATGTCAAACAGTTCCTTATGTGTAGGTTCCAGAAATGATATTTCAGTTCTAGTACATAGATTCCCTGTACTGTACTTAAAAAAACTAGATGTTCAACCTCCTTGCATGGCTAAATAGATTTTTCTGGAAGTTAAAGAATGTATGCAATGGTATGAAAACTCTTTTTTAAAAATATCTTTTTATTGATTTCAGAAAGGAAGGGAGATGAAGAGATAGAAACATCAATGATGAGAGAATCATTGATTGGCTGCCTCCTGCATATCCCCTTCTCTGGATTGAGCCCACAACCCATGCATGTGCCCTGACCTCCTGGTTCATAGGTCCACTGAGCCATGTCGACTGAGCAATACGATAACCCTTTAAGATTTCCTTAGACTCAATTAATAGCAGCCAAAATGTGACTGAGACAAGGACCACAGAGAATATTCTCAGAGTCCAGTCTGAGGTGAGGAAGAACTCTCAGAGCTCTTACTCTGGACTGAATGTTTTATTTCCCAACAAAACTCAAATGCTGAGACCCTAACCCTCAGTATGATGGTATTTGAAGCTCGGGTCTTTGGGAGGTGCTTAGGTCATGAGGATGGGACCCTCACGAATGGGATTAGTGCCCTTATACAAGGGACCTCAGAGTGTTTCTTGAGCCTCCCACCAGGTTAGAACACTGCAAGAAGAAGTCCATCTATGAACCAGGAAGTGGGCCCTCATCAGACAATCTGTCAGAGTCTTGATCTAGAATTTCCAGCCCCCAGAACTATGAGAAATAAAAGTTTGTTGTTTAAGCCACCAGCCTATGGTATTTTTGTTATAGCAGCCCAAAAGGACTAAGACAGCGCTCATGCTTCTAGGCTTGGGAAGGAAAGGTGAACCTGATGAAATTGTGATATATTTTCCTCTGAAGGCCTGGACCTAAAGAGGAAACCGCGGGGCAAAGAGGAAAGGTCAGGCTGAGGGGAAGAGGCTTTCTGAGCAATGCGGCGCCTGACGCTGAAGGTCCAGGGGGCATCCAGGAGAAAGGTCACCTGGATACCTGAGGCTTAAAACTCATGCGGCTTAAGACACGGTGCCTTCCACTTTCCCCTCTCTGTGGCAATTCTCTTACAAAGTGGCCTGCTAATCCTTGAAACAACTGAAAACCTTGCACAGTCTGAGGTCACATTTGCTTGGAGTGATGCCCTAGGTTCTGTACCAACCCCATCTCTGACAGACCGGTGTTAATCCTTTGCCTCAAGCCCTGCGGGGACCAGCACCTCCCTGTATCCTCCTTGTAGACTGTTCTCAGGCCTCCCACACTGTCATCGTCAGCAGATAACCCATGTCTCCCACCTAAGTACCCTTAACTTCCTTTGTTCGTATCTTAGAAACAAAGAGGAGGACAGGAGGTACGTTGTGACATTAGAGTTGTGTTATCATAGGACCATGGTTGGCAAACTGTGGCTCGCGAGCCACATGTTGCTCTTTGGCCCCTTGAGTGTGGCTCTTCCACAAAATACCACGACCTGGGGGAGTATGTTTGAAGAAGTGGCATTAAAAGAAATTTAAGTTTAAAAAATTTGGCTCTCAAAAGAAATTTCAATCGTTGTACTGTTGATACTGTGTTTCCCCGAAAATAAGACATCCTCTGAAAAGAAGACCTACTTACAGGTTTCCTTCTGAGTGAAATATAAGGCATCCCCCTGAAAATAAGGCCCCCCGCTAGGCTACACATGAGAGATTTGGTCCACTGATTCTGAAAGAAATGGAGTCACAAGAAATTCACCAGGAAATTCAGGAATTGGATTGTTATGATGATGTTCCAAAAGATGATGACATGATTGTCATTGAATAAATGAGTAAATTCTTGATACTGTAGGATTCACAGTTTGTCTGGTTTGTGTTGACAACTACCGTACTACTGTACCGTATACAGGTAAAAAATTTCCTTTATTTTCATTTAACAATAAATGTGTACCGTATTCTTCTTCATGGAAAAATAAGTCATCCCCTGAAAATAAGACCTAGCGCATCTTTGGGAGCAAAAAATAATATAAGACACTGTCTTATTTTCGGGGGGAAAATGGTATTTTCGGGGGGAAAATACCATTTTTCCCCCAAGTTGTAGGTATTTGGCTCTGTTGACTAATGAGTTTGCCAACCACTGTCGTAGGAGAATGGGACTCAAGACAAGCCTAGGCATTTTTCAGCACTGGGCTAGACCAGAACTAGTCACATAACTAAAACTTTCTTTTACTTGAGAGGACAGAATATTCCTAAGAAGTGTCTTTAGACTATAGTGCAGGGTTCGCTTTGGACATCAGCACAGTGGGGGAAAGACAGCCTGAACCTCCTGGACCTGCCACCGAGCAGCAGCACTTTGGTGTGGAAAAACCTTCCTTGCCATGAATGCTCCAAACAAACGCCTCTTTCTTGGCCCTCGTCGCCAAAGGAACACGGCTGTAGCGACTGAATGGTTATCTGGCCCAGATCTCCTGCCAGACCTGCCAGCTCTGACAGCATTTCTAGGAAGGAGGGACTGTTCCACAGGAGCGCTGTTTCCAATGGTGAACAGCCCACACTGGAAGAAAATACCATTTTTCCCCCCAAGTCATAGGAAAGGGCAATGGGAAAAGACGGGGCATGCTCAGATTCAGCCAGAGGTTTGAACCTGCCTGCAGCTCTGGTCTTAGGTTTGGATCATAGAAAGCCCTCCTTTCTCGTATCCCTTCCTCTCTGCTGACGGAGGAGAGAAGAGCTCATCCTCTGGATGTTTCAGTTGTATGCTTCTCACGTCTCCAAGTAGATTGGGAGATTTAGGACAGCAGCTAGCACACTGTTTTAGCTCAGCCACTAACCTGTAGGGTGATTATTAAAAATTAAGGCTTCTAGCCAAAACTGGTTTGGCTCAGTGGATGGAGCATCAGCCTGCAGACTGAAGGGTCGATTCCAGTCAAGGGCATGTGCCGTGTTTGCAGGCACATCCCCGTGGGGGGTGTGGGAGGCAGCTGATTGATGTTTCTCTCTCATCGATGTTTCTAACTCTCTGTCCATCTCCCTTCCTCTCTGTAAAAAATCAATAAAAAAGACTATATATATATATATATATATATATATATATATATATATAATTAAGGTTTCTAGACCATAAGGTAGGGAAATGCTGTAACCACAGAATTTCAGCCAAATCTCTTGCTACATTCTTTCAAATTAGGTGGAGAAATCCAAGCTGGGTGAGAATGGAGACAACGCACCACACCAGAGTCCTGATTGATCAGATCACGTGAATCCGGGGAAAGGCTCCAGTTAGGCTCTGTCCTGGTGAAAATGTTGTCCATGACTTGGATGAGCACAGGTGACCATCGGATGAGTGTGCAGCCGACATGGAGCCAGAGGAGGCCGGGAATGGAGAGGACGTCAGCGTCAGAATCCAGAGAGAGCCCATCAGGCTGGAGCGATGAGGAGGATTTGGCAACAGGAGAAAAACCACGTACTGGGTGGGCACTAGGTGGAAAGATGGGCTTTTCATGTCAAGCACACAAAGGATTTAAGATGAGGTTGATGCACACAGGCAGAGGTGTGCTCGGATGACTAAAAGCTGTATTAATAGAAGCACAATGTCAAGAGTAAGGGAGGTAATTGACCTGATCCACTTTATACAAGTCTGGACACTTCTGCAAGTTTGCTTCTTTCTATTCTGGGCATACCTGGGGGCATACAGGACAATAACAGCACTTGAAATCATGTCTTCAAAGGAATTGAGCGTTTTACTTAGAATTGAAGATTTTTACAAGAAAAAAAAATACTTATGGTGACATGATCTCTGTCTTAAAATAGCTGGAGCTCTGCCGTGCAGATGTGAAATGAACTTGGGTTGAATCTGGTCATGAAACATGCTTTGTCTTGATTCCTACATATTAAACTTTTTTGGGGATAACGTTTAAAACTTGAGGGTCTATCACATTAAAGCCCACATTTCTGGCTTCTCCTAGCAAACTAGAAGATGTGGCTTCCTTGGGCTTTCCTGGCAACAGTCTGTTGGCGTGGAGTGCCGGCTCTCTCTTTAGGTGGGACAGCTGCCCTCCACTTCCCACCTGGCCTTCTGCATTCACTCGCCTGACACTCTTCAGCATTTGCACCTGTGACTCCTGTCAACTAAAAAGGCCACAAGTGCCGAAACCGGTTTGGCTCAGTGGATAGAGTGCTGGTCTGCGGTCCCAGGTTTGATTCCGGTCAAGGGCATGTACATTGGTTGCGGGCACATCCCCAGTAGGGGGTGTGCAGGAGGCAGCTGGTTGATGTTTTTCTCTCATCGATGTTTCTAGCTCTCTATCCCTCTCCCTTCCTCTCTGTAAAAAAATCAATAAAATATACTTTAAAAAATAAAAATAAAAAGGCCACAAGTCTGTTGCACTCTGCCCTGCCAGGGTCATCACAGATTTCCTCCTCAATAGCAAGGTATATACAATAGAAGCCTGATATTTTCTTTGCCTTTTGTTCAACTAGCAAAGTCTATACCAAAGACTTGATTAAAAGTTGAACAGGGCCGAAGCCAGTTTGGCTCAGTGGTAGAGCGTTGGTCTGCGGACTGAAAGGTCCCAGGTTCTATTCTGGTCAAGGGCATGTACGTTGGTTGCAGGCACATCCCTGGTAGGGGGTGTGCAAGAGGTGGCTGCTTGATGTTTCTCTCTCATCAACGTTTCTAGCTCTCTATCTCTCTCCCTTCCTCTCTGTAAAAAGTCAATAAAATATATTAAAAAAAAAAAAAAAGTTGAACAGGAAACTAGGAGCATGCTGCCATGAGACAGGATCCCAGGAAAATGGGAAGCTTTAGCCTAGCAAAGACTGGAGACAGGTGATCAGGGGACTAGCTGACCTTGGCCTCACCCAATGCTTCAAGTTAGTAGCTTGGTTTCCCAACAGCACTGCGTTTGCAAAGAATAACTTAAATTGCCAAGAACAACGAGGAAATTGTTGCCTCAGACTCTCCAGCATTGAAAGAAGGTAGAATCACACCTTGTGTGGCTGGAGGAGGAAAACTGTCTCTGTTACGCTTTCCTTGAGATGAACTGATACCATTGGGCTGTGGTCTGCGCCAAATGTCTTCATCCATCCTCTTCCTAGACCCTATGAGAAACTGCTTTAAAGATCTGACCAGTTAAACTCTAAAACATTTGGAATGGTTCAGAAGAGTAAAACAGGTTTTGCCGCAGGCAGAAGAACCATGAACAACTATAATTCCCATAAAAAGAAGAGCTTATGATGAAAGCAAATGGCCTCAGAAGTCAGGAGAATGTCCCTTTATGCCATGTCCATTGTTTTAAGCAACTTTTCACAAGGCTGTATGATGCCCAGTACCGCATTAGAAACTGTAGAGATGGTAGGAGGAGAAGAAAAGAACAATTAGGAGGGAATTGACATGTCTTATGGTCAAAGGAGTCAGGAAATTGAGAAATGTAAACAGGTAGGATGAAGATCCATTACTTCACGCTCTTAAAGAATCTTGCTGCAAGTTTCTGTGCCCATCTGATGATTTTCAAGACCTGGCAGGGAGGTCTTTCTACTTGAAATCCAGCAATGTGTGTGGGAAATATTTTCTTAACAACCTAATTTGGGGCAAGGCTGTACTTAGATCCAGGAAGAAGCTAGGGCTAGAAGTAATGTCATTCTATATTAAACAACCTTACCTTTGTGAGTTTTGAAAATCTGAGACCACTTTATCTCTTTTCCTTTAGCCAGACCTCATTTCAGTTCAAGAAGATGGGGGTCTTTTCTTCATCCTAAACTCCCATAGAAAGAGAAACCATACCACTCTTTTTTTTAAAAAATATATGTATATTTTTTTATTGATTTCAGAGAGAAAGGGAGCGGGAGAGAGATAGAAACATCAATGATGAGAGAGAATCATCAATTGGCTGCCTCCTGCAGGCCCCCTCCTGGGGATTGAGCCTACAACCTGGGCACGCGCCCTGACCTCCTGGTTGCTGGGTTGACACTCAACCACTGAGCAACACTGGCCGAGCATAACACTCTAGATAGTTCATCTTTGGGCCCCATATGGAGAACCTTTGGGTATATCTGACTTAAGTCCATTTGACAGCATGATCTTACTGTTCTCTTTCTGACTATGCACGTTCCCAAACCTCTAGTTCTTTGTCAATAAACTTGCAATAGAAAGTTACTTCCCACATCATTAATCTCTTGACCTTGCATCTTTGTTCCCTGCTCTAACAGACTCAGGCATCTTCCAGTTTCTACAAGGACGAAAGAGGCTTGTTTTCATTTAGACATTGTACTCTGTGAGATCAGTATTTAGAAAATTAGTAACAAATCCCCTGGTGGCTTATGTATGGAAGGTGAGACGTCCTCTGGGTAGTGTGAGTAACATAACAAATGCCGTCATCACAACTGACACTGAGGCTGCTGGCACTGAGGACAAAAGGGTGGCAAGAGCAAGCCCAGCCCTGACCAGCTTGGCTCAGTGGAATGAGCATCAGTCTGCAGACTGAAGGGTCCCGGGCTCGATTCCAGTCAAGGACACGTACTTTGGTTGTAGACACATCCCCAGTAGGAGGTGTGCAGGAGGCAGCTGATTAATGTTTCTCTCTCATCAATGTTTCTTAACTCTCTATCCTCTCCCTTCCTCTCTGTAAAAAAAAAAAAAATCAATAAAATATATTTTTTTTAAAAGAGCAAGCCCAGAACATACCATGTAGCTGAGGCCCACTGATGCAGAGTCTTGGCCTGAATGCCGTGAGGAGCTGCCAGACCAGGAAGGGATAAGGTCTTGTGTCTTCTGAAAGGTTCCCACCGTTCCTTCATTCCACAAGCACTTACAGGCCTCTCTGCACCAGGCTGTGCTAGTCGCTCAGGACCTAGGAATCTGCTTTCTAAGTCCCCCACAGCCTGGAATGAGGGTGAGGAGGGAGGAGTTCCTACATGAGAGAGCATTTCTGTTCTTATGTTATCAAAGATTAACGATAAAGAATTCATGTTAATGCAAATATAGTCCCACGGAGATCTTTTTATAGTCGTGTGTGTGTGTGTGTGTGTGTGTGTGTGTGTGTGTGTTTTGTTTGTTGACACAGAGATCTTAAACATAGAACACAAATTAGTTATCCAGTATCCTGGGGAAACGAAAAAGATGGTCCAAGGCAAGGCCTTAAAATAGGCAACTCACCATCGAGGTAGCCAAACCACCCCAAATTCCCTGTTGCCATGAGCCTGTCCTCAATGGCTGGTACCCCTGGGCCCTTTCCTGTGGCACAGTTTTCTACTACTTCACCATCCCAAGTGTGCTCTCACCGATGGAGAAGAGACTGAACTAAATCCATTCATTCCAGGGAAGAGCAGCAAGGGGGTAAGAACTCCACCCTCACCCCATACCACCACCACCAGGCAGAAGGCATTTCTCCTGATCCAGTGCTGTTACCCAATAAGCACACCTGCCTCTCCCGAGTGTCTCAGGTTTGAAACATAAATGGGGGAAATCCAAACTTTGTTGGGCATCTTTCATTTGTTTCACGGTTGATATTATTATTACTAGAGGCCCAGTGCATGAAATTTGTGCATGGCTAGGGTCCCTAGCGGCTGTAGGCTGCTGGCCGGGGCCTCCCTTCCCCGCTGCCAGATGCTAGCCAGGGCCTTCCTTCATTCCACGCCACCACTCCCAGGTGGTCAGTGCACATCAAAGCAAGTGATCGAACTCCCAGTCGTCCATCAAACTCCTGTGGGGACACTTTGCATATTAGGCTTTTATATATATGGATTACTATTATTATTACTAGAGGCCTGTTGCACGATATTCATGAAAGAATAGGCCTTCCTTCCCCTGCCTTCACTCCCAGCCCCCCCTTCCCCCTACCCCCCAGAAACTGGCAAGTCCCTGCTCCCTAGCTGCCCAGAGCCAGCAAGTCCTTGCTTCTATCTAGAACACCACTTCAATAGCTCTCTCTGCTGCCCCCCTTCCCCTTATAGCTGGCTCCAAGCCTGAATATGCAAATTAACCTCCATCTTTATTGGGTTAATTTGCATAGTCACTCTGATTGGCTGTGAGCATAGTGGATTGATGGTTAAGTTGCATGTTTCTCTTTTATTAGGTAAGATTTTGAACATATATGAGAAACAGCATCTTTCAATGCTTAAGGCCCCAAAAGGTGCAACTCCTTCCCTGGCAGGGGCTTCTGGGCACATCTGAGGCCTCTGCCCAACCACCGTCCGGGGGAGTGATTCTCAGGAGAGGGATTCCAAGCCACACAGAGGCAGGGGGATGTTAGGGAGGGAAATGGTGCTAAAACTTGAAAAATAAGGTGAATTTAATCTGGATGGTTTCTTCACAAGAATTCACTTACTTTCTAATGGTATCCCCACCTATAAACTTCATGGACACTGTTAACACTATAAACTTTATGGACACTTCAAACCTGTAAAGAATTTTTGTGAGTTTATTTGAGCCAAACTGTTGGCAATTGCCAGGAAGCAGAATCTCAATGTCTTGGGATAATGCTCTGGAGAATGGCGGTTTTTCATCTGCTTTTATACATCGGAGGAGATGTAGGTGGGTTACATGAAATCCACTGGTGATAGATTAGAAAGGCGGGAGAAAGCAAAGGTGGGGGGCACCTCTGGGATTGGATAAAAAGAAAAATGATAGACACATACTTAGGTGGGTGCAGGACAGTTCACTGTCAGCAATTAACAATAACAATGAAGGAATTTATGGCTCCTATTGTGGAGCCCAGGGCATCTGGTTGTGGCCTGAGGAGTCTGGAAAAAAGGGAAGTTACACATTACCCTGACATTTCAAGGATATGTTATCATAGATGCAAAATGACAGATGGTCTCAGGTAAGGTAAAGGTTGACCTTGTCAGGGAAGATACCAGCCTAGAAGGTGACTACCCAACCTAACTGCTTTCAGTAAAATTTCAGACCATCCTTTATGGTTACTTTAGGTCTCTGAGTTTGCAAGACCGCCACACAGGCCTTCCCTGAGCCTGTCCGGTCAGCATGTGGCCCCTTGTGTCCACAGACAGTTCAATAGGGATTCAGAAGAGAGTTACTGGGAGAAGCAAGGAATGGGAGAAAAACATTATTTTATCCAAATCTGAGCACAGCAGCTACTCCAGTCTCTCCTCCCCAGCAAACGCTCTGAGTGTGTCTGTTTATTTCACTCCCACAACCAGTTTTGCGCTTGGCAGGGGCGTGTTTCCGTGAAATGCTGAATCGCCTGAGGACCTGCCTAAGCTGGAGAGGGGGGCGAGGCTAACCGGGACTCTGTGTCACCACAGGAGTAACGTCTATTGTGCATGTGAACGTATTTCCTTCTGGAAATTTTTTTCTTTTCCCTTCTTTCATTTTTTAAAAAAATATAAATTGTGGGCCCACAGCTTTATTCTCACAGTATCTCTGTACAGCTCCCCTCTAGCCTGCCCCAGCTTCTCTGTGGCCTGTCCTCTTCATTCCAGCTGCCATAGAGAAAGCAGGTCTCTTGTGCTTCAGGAAAATAAATCACCCTCCCGTCCTCGGTAGATTAGGCGTAGAAAGTGAAAGGGAGCCCTGGGCCCTGTTGCTCAGTGGGTTGGGTGTCTTCCGGTGCACCCAAAGGTTCCCGGTTTAATTTCCTGAACCTCAGTGCACAGTGTCAGCACATCAGGGCTGTAAGACATTACCTTCATTTTCACACAGGCTTGCAAGTTGTCGGAGCCGCGGTAAAGCTTCAAAAGAGCCGCATGCGGCTCTGGAGCCGTAGGTTGCCGACACCTGATCTATCCCTTTCCCTTCCTCTTTGTATAAAATTGATAAAACATATTAAAAAAAAAAAAGAAATTTACTCCTGAGTAGATGCTAGGTACTACGCTATGCACTATCTATATAGTTCCTTTTTATTATTTTAAAGATGAAGGCTACTTTATTGAATGGTTTATCCATGTAATTGCCAAGGCCACTCTGTCCAGGGAAGAGAGGGGGAGCTTTATCCCTTGGTCTCTTCCTCCGTGGACAGAGCCCTGATGATCTGTCTCCTCCTTCTTGGCCTGGAGCCGCTCTTCACAGCGCCTGCGGGCCTCCTTGGTCTCAGGCCTGCGGGCCTCGGCCTGGTCAGCCGGAAGCCTCTAGCGAGCCTGTCTGCCTTCAGCCTGTGGCTGTGTTCCCGGAGAATCCGCTTGGTTTTTATCACGTTACCTTTCACTTTCAGGTACAGGCTGGGTGCATGTGGAGGTCAATCTTCTGAGCAGCCAGCAAAAGTTCTCATCCTCTCCACCCAGGTTCCTTCTCAGGCGTCCGAGCATGGGCAGTACCCTCCTGCTTACCTGTGCCCATATGCCTGCCTTTCCTGCGGGCCAAGGTGATTTGGGGCATCCAGCCCGGGAATGGACAGTCACAGGCTTCTGGACAATCAGCCCATCTTGGATCAGCTTCCGAGAGTTGGCATTGGCGCATTCACTGGTCTCAGTGGGGTCCAACTGGACCTTCCTTTCACCACAGCATATGCATGAAAGGGAAGAACTCACATATATTTTCTCATTTCACTCTATCTCCATTTTACAGGTGAGAAAACTGAGTCTCACCAAGGTAAGTGAGTAATTTGGCCAAGATCACATACAGGAAGTAACAGGGATTTGAAAGCTGATGCCAAAGTTCAAGTTCTTTCCCACTGTAGTGCATTCATTCACTCATTCAACAGTGTATTCAAGAGCCGGGGAACGCAGGAGTGGGAAAAGAGAGGAGACATAAACTTCACAACAAAGCATATACTGGCAGGTGCTATGTGAAAAACGAAAACAGGAAAGGGGTGGAGAGTAATGGGGAGGGGCAGTGGTCAGCGAAGGCCTCTGGAGGGTGTCACCCTGAGGGACTGGCCCACAGAGGGCCTGCCGGGGACCAGCTTGTGGTGTGTGGGTTCTTGACTTTGAGCAGGAAAGATCTCACAGCATGCAGGAAGATTTTGAGAATACATTTATTAAAGTTGGGATAGTGTGGAGCATTTGAGATCTTGCTCCCTGGCATATGTCCTTAGTTTGGCTCAAATAAACTCTTTTCAATTTTTATTTATTTGTTTGTTTGTTTGTTTGTTTATTTTTAAGGAAAAAGCTGGGGATGGTGAAACAAGGGATGGCTCAGGACAGAAGAAACAACAGGAGAGAGCCTAGCTGCGGCTGCTTTGCTCTCTAGAGGGATTATAAGAAAGAGGCCAGGGGAGGGGACGGGAGTGATGGGGAGACGGTTAATGAGGGGGAGAAGGGGCAGAATTGGGGACATCTGTAATACTTTCAACAATAAAGATAAATTTAAAAACAAAAATAAAAACAAGAAAGAAGTAAGCTGCCCTGGCCAGTTTGGCTCAGTGGATAGAGCGTCAGCCTGCAGACTGAAGGGTCCCAGGTTTGATTCTGGCCAAGGACATATGCCCAGGCTAAGGGCTCCATCCCCAGTAGAGGGTGTGCAGGAGGCAACCAATCAATGATTCTCCCTCATCATTGATGATTCTATCTCTCTCTCCCTCTTCCTTCCTCTCTGAAATCAATAAAAATATTAAAAAGAAAGAAACAAGAAAGAAAGAAAGAAAGAAAAAAAGAAAGAAAGGAAAGGAAAGAAGGAAGGAAGGAAGGAAGGAAGGAAGGAAGGAAGGAAGGAAGAAAGAAAGAAAGCAAGCAAGCAAGCCAGGCGTTAGCTCACTGAGAAGTAAAAGCCACAGTGATAGGAGTGAGCCTATCACCCGGGCAGCATGACTCAGTGGTTGAGCATCGACCTATGAGCCAGGAGGTCACAGTTCGATTCTCAGTTAGGGCACATGTCCGGGCTGTGAACCTGATCTCCAGTGGAGAGGCAAGCAGGAGGCAGCTGACAAATGATTCTCTCTCATCACTGATGTTTCTATATATCTCCCTCTCTCCTTACCTCACTGAAGTCAATAACATGTCTTAAGAATACATTCTCTAAGGAGACTACAATACACACCCACTGGGCAAAGGAAGGCCATAGAACTGCAGAGACTTTCTCGGGTCCCAGAGAGAATGACACCAAGTGCCAGCCGAGGCAAACTGAGGACAAGCTACCCAGCCCCCCACGCAGTCCCGCCAACAGGAGGCCTCCCCCTCACCTGCAGACACCGGATTTGTAGAGAAGCATAGCAGGACCTGGCAGAACAGGCATGGACCATAACCCTTCATCACGTAATCTTGCCTTTAGCTTGTTCATCATACAGAGCCTTCCCTGGGCACTTTTTGGTATAGCGTTGCAGCGTTGGACCTTGATCAATATATTAAAAAACTTCTAAAGGTTCAGTAGTGTCATGAAGTTACTGTCTGCACTATCAGTATCCTGTAAGCCGGTCACAGTAAATTCAGGTTTTGGGTGAGCTCAGCCTGGTCGCTGGGCTGCTGCTGCTGCTGAGCTACCAGATGTTCTCCTCAAACTTCTTCAGGTGCCCCTCCCCCCAGGAGGTCACCAGGGCCCCCCAGTCAGCACTGTCGTGGGTGTGGGGCTCTCTGCTTCCTGCTCTCTGCTTCCTCTGGCCCACCACTGCAGCTGTTTCCCTTGTATATCTTCTTTGGAGAAATGTCTACATAGCTCCTTTCCCCATGTTTAAATTGGCTTACTTGTCTTTTTTTAAATTGAATTTATTGGGGTGATATTGGTTGATAGGCTTACTTACCTTTTTATTAATGAGCCATTAGTGCTCTTTACGTATTCTGGCTATAAGTCCCTTGTCAGATATATGTTTGCAAACATTTTTCTCCCTTTCTGTTGGATTGTTTTTTCACTTTCTTGATGGTATTGTTTGGAGCACAATTTTTTTTATAATATATCTTATTGATTTTTGTACAGAGAGGAAGGGAGAGAGATACAGAGTTAGAAACATCAATGAGAGAGAGTCATCGGTCAGCTGCCTCTTGCACACCTCCTACTGGGGATATGCCCGCAACCAAGGTACATGCCCTTGACGGGAATCGAACCCGGGTTCCTTCAGTCCCCAAGCCAATGCTCTATCCACTGAGCCAAACCGGTTTCGGCGGGAGCACAATTTTTAATTTTCATGAAGCCCAATCTATTTTTCTTTTGTCACTTATACTTTGATGTTGTGTTTAAGAAGGCTTTGCCTAACCCCATGGGGATTTATTTCTCTGTTTTTCATTCTGGGAACTATAATTTTCTCACAACAGTTTTTTCTTAGTTTTGGCTCTTATACTTATGTCTTTGATACATTTTGAGTTAATTTTTCTATATGGTATATGGTCCAGTATATATATATATATATATATATATATATATATATAATTGATTTTTTTATAGAGAGGAAGGGAGAGAGAGTTAGAAACATCAATGAGAGAGAAACATCGACCAGCTGCCTCCTGCGCACATTCTACTGGGGATGTGCCTGCAACCAAGGTACATGCCCTTGACCGGAATCGAACAAGGCACCTTTCAGTCCGCAGGCAGATGCTCTATCCACCGAGCCAAACAGGTTTTGCTCTTTATTCTTTAACATCTGGATATCCAGTTGCCTCAGCACCATTTGTTAAAAAGACTAGAGAGATATTTAAAAAACATAGATCGGATTACAGCTCTCCTCTGATAAAACTTTCAGTGATTTTCTAATATAAAATATAAATTTCTCTGCCTATCATTTCACTCTCATTTCATACCACTCTCTCTTGCTCACCATACTCCAGGCTCCCAGATCTCTCATTTCTCAGAATAAGTGAAGGTTACCTTTTCCTTAGCTTCCTCATCTTTCTTCATATCTAACTTTGATGTTGTCTCCTCATGGATGACTTTCCTCCACTACTCTTGTAAAGTAGGTTCTCCATCTCATCCCATTTATTTGCTTATATGATTCCCTCTTATTTTTTTATTTTTTAAAATTTTTTATTGATTTCAGAGAGGAAGAGAGAGAGAGAAATATCAATGATGAGAGAGAATCATTGATCAGCATGCCCCCTACTGGGGATCGAGCCCACAACCTGGGCATGTGCCCTTTACTGGAATTGAACCGGAGACCCTTCAGTCTGCAAGCCAATGCTCTATCCACTGAGCCAAATGGGCTAGGGCTATATGATCCCCTTTTACTTTCTCCATAGTCTTAACTTGCATTTATTTTGCTGCTTTGTTTTTTTCACTTTGAGTAATCCTTCTTTGCATCTACCATACTGTTTTGCATATGGTGTACATTCACTTCACAAGTCGTTAGAAAGCAGAATTTACAATTAGAAGGGATTTTAGAAATCACCTAGTCAACCACTGTTACTTTACAGAAGCAAAAACCAGTATCTACAGAGGATGGAAGAAACGCTTGGGGTCAGGGAGCACACCTAGCTTTCATTCTGAGAACTGTAATATTCTCCCAACAGTTCCTTTTTTTTTTACTTATGCCTTTTTTCATCTTTCTTTTATTTATTTATTTATTTATTTATTTTAAAAATTATTTTATTGATTAAGGTATCACATATTTGTCGTGATCCCCCCTCACTTATGCCTTATTTCAGTGTCATGCATTTGTTGCAGAATTACTAAAATGAGGGTTGGGTGTTTTTGTGTTGTTTTTTTATTTTTTATTTTTTTATTTTTTTTAAATTATTTTCTTTTCTTCTAAAATATATTTTTATTGATTTTACACAGAGAGGAATTGAGAGGGACAAAGAGTTAGAAACGTCGATGAGAGAGAAACATCGACCAGCTGCCTCTTGCACACATCCCACTGGGGATGTGCCTGCAACCAAGGTACATGCCCTTGACCAGAATCGAACCCGGGACCCTTCAGTCCGCAAGCTGACGCTCTATCCATTGAGCCAAACCGGTCCCGGCTGTGTTGCTTTTTTAAATAATTTTCCATAGAAATGAAATTTCTCTAAGCTTCCTTCCTAAACTGCCTGCAATGTGCCTTGAATGGAAGGATAGACCAGATTAGGAGCGCCGGCACCCACATCCCACACAAGGCACTATCTCCAGCCGCTCCTGTGTCCTTCCCTCTCTCCCGGGCCGCGCCGCCCCGCCCCGCGCCGCCCCGCCCGCCTCCTCTCGCGGTTCCCCCTGAGCCACTCCGGTCCCGCCCCCCGATGTCCCGCCCTCTGGTGCCCCGCCCCCTTCCGGGCCATGCCCTTCTCCAAGATGGCGCCAGGGGCTTCTCTGGGGGAAGTGAGCTCACACTGTTCCGGAAGGGAAGGCGGGGAGCAAGCAGGCGGGTGGATGACCCCCGCGGGGCTGTGGGTGGGGCGGCGGCCCTGGCTGTGGTGTTCCCTTTGGGGGCTGGAGAGAGGGCGTGGGACTCTGTTGCCTCTCGAACCCGGTCGAGGGGGGAGGAAGTCACCGCCCCCCCCGAGCGGCTCGCCCCTGGCGGAAGGAGAGGCGGCGCTGGGAGCCGGCGTCCCGCCCCCGGCGGCCTCCTTCCCCGACCCTCCTCCCGGGCTGCGCGGGCGGGCGGCGCCAGCTCGGGCTCGAGGGCGGCGGCGGGAACCGCCTCGCCGGCCGGCCCGGTCCCTCCCCCCGAGGACCTGCTGGAGCGGAGGGCGCGCGGCCGGTCCGTCCGTGCGTCCGTCAGTCAGCCCCGAGGTCAGGCCGCCGGGCCAGTCCGCGGCCCCCTGGCCTTCGCCCAGCCCCCTTGGCACGAGCCCCCGGCTTCCCCGCGCTGCTTCTGCCTGGAGGGTGCCACCCGATCCCCGAGCCGGGTGATTTTTGTCTTCGTCGCTTTGCCGGGAGGGAGACACACGTTTAAAGGGTCGCTGCCCTCGCTCCCCTCCGGAAAGTTTCCCTCCAGGGGAATGCGCGTCTTCCTCCTCCGGACCATTTGAGGGTGCCCACTCCGGCCACCGTCTGATTGATTCGGCTCGCGGGATCACCTTCGATCCGATCTTAAAAAAGTCAGCACCCGCAACACGACCGAGGAGGAGGGCACGTGGACTTCGGAGCTAAGATGCAGGGGGTGGAACCCGTGTCCACCATGAAAGCCTCGGAGAGCGAGGCAAAGCTGGAGGGCCTGGCCGCGGCGGTGACCCCCAACAAGAACAGCAGCAACAGCGGCGGCGGCGGCGGCATCAGCAGCAGCAGCAGCGGCGGCAGCGGCGGCAGCAACAGCGGCGGCCGCGGAGGCTGTGCCAAAAGCTGGCAGTACAGGTAGGGCCCTTTCTCCAAGGTGATCTCCATCCACCTGGGGCTGAGGGGGGTGTGTGTGTGTGTGTGTGTGTGTGAATCTGCGTCCCTGCCGCTGCTGAAAGGTAAAGTTTTCCCCCCACTGACTTCCAGAAGCAACTCTTTTCCTGTGGGCCTGGGAATCACATCTTTCATGAGCGTGATTTAATTCATTCACTTGTCCGCTCCACAGGTATTTATGGAGGCCTGTTGGAGAATACCTAAAGGTATCCTTGAACTTCCTCTGGCGAAACCCTACAGTTACTCTTTCCTCTGATTTAAGTCTGTGCCCGCTTCTGTTTTTGGCCGTGTTGCAATTTGTTTACAAGCCTGCCTTCTCTGCCTGACTGGGGAGGGCAGGGTCAGCTTCTCTCAGCTCTCTCCAGAAGCTAGCTGGCAAACACTGAGTGCTCAAAAGCTATTTGTTGAGTGATTGGATGAAATGATTGAATCTGAAAGATTCTTGCTCTCCGGGTGTTTGTGACTTAAAAAGGGAGAGGTACATACATGGTTTGAATACAAAGGCAGACGTATGGATGCTAGTGCCTCTGATACTCTAAACCGGTTATCCTAGAGTTTCATTTTGAGTTGACCAGGCCACTTACTAAGCGCTCTGTCTTGATGAGAAATTCTACATTCGTTAATTTTCCTTAATACGAATGAAACACTTAAGGAACAGGAAGAGAGTCCTGGACAAGCAACAGTTTTTTGTTGTTGTTTGTTTTTTTGATATGTAAAGTATAGAGGAATATACCCTTCCAGAATCTTAAGAATGAATGAAATTAGGATATCCCATGGTATTGGAACTAAAGGGATGAATTCTTTAGGAAAAGGAAAATTTTGCCTGACTCTAGGCCTTTTTAGCTCTTGGGATGCTTGTAGTTGTGAAACTTTAGATTAAAGCCAAGATTTTGTGAAGGATATACATACTGTGTTTCCCCGAAAATAAGACCTAGCACATGGAAAGATAAGACATCCCCTGAAAATAAGACCTAGCGCAATTTTGGGAGAAAAAAATAATATAAGACACTGTCCTATTTTCGGGGAAACAGGGTATATCATGAATAATCTTTTATATACATAAAAGTCTAAGTGACTGTTGGACTGGTAGCTATGCCACACACTGACCACCAGGAGGCAGACACTCTGACTGGTAGGTTAGCTTGCTGCTGGGGTCCAGCCATCAGGACTGAGCGAGACACCCTAGGCATGCCCTGGAGCCCTCCTGTGGTCCCTCCCTGGCCCTGATCGTGCACCTGTGGTGTCCCTCAGCCTGGCCTGTGCCCTCTCAGAATCGGGACTCCTCTGGGATGTCCGCCGGCCAGGCTGAGGGACTCCACTGGTGCACAAATCCATGTACTGGGCCTCTAGTGCCCATATATTTGAATATATATGACTATATTAACATACAGAAAAAAATGTAGATTATAACTTATTAATAGGTGACTGTATGACAATATATATAGTTACTGTGAGGTGTCTAGGCCCATTTTTTAAATCAACATGATGTATTTTTGTATGTGTCTTAAGACTAAACATATAAAATTAATTACTTGGCAGGGATATTTTTATATGACTTAAGAAAGCAAGAACCATGGCCAGTGTGGCTCAGTTGATGGGAGCATTGTCCTGTACACCAAATGGCTGCAGGTTCAGTTTCCATCCGGGCACATACCTAGGTTTCCGGTTTGATCCCCAGTTGGGGCCTGCAAGTTAGCCAACTCATCATCACATCAATATTTCTCTCCTTCCCTCCCTCCCTCCCTTTCTCCTTCCCTCCCTCCCTTTCTCATTCCCTCCCTCGCTTTCTCCTTCCCTCCCTCCCTCTCCTTCCCTCCCTCCCTATCTCCTCCCCTCCCTCCCTCTCTTTCCCTCCCTCCCTATCTCCCTCCCTCCCTCTTTTTCTTTTTTTTTTTAATGTTTTATTATTATTTTTTAAATATTATAACTGTGTTTATTTAAAAAGTGTAGAGCCCTGGCCAGCCTCCCCCTCTTTCTTTCCCTACTTCTGCCTCTCCTTCTCTTAGTCCCTCCTTTTTCCCTCTCATCCCTCTCTAAAAATCAATAAAAAACAAACAAAAAAACCCACAGCAACATATCCTCAGGTGAGAATCTAAGAAAAAAAAAAAAAAGGCAAGAAAGAAAGCAAAGTAAGGTAATATTCCATGTAGCTGGAGGTCAATTTTCTGACATCCTTAAATCTTTTTTTGAAACCCAGTCTCAATTGAATGGAAAAGTTAAACAAGTTTCTTAGAAGCACTATGGAGAATTCTCATCAAGCCATGCTGTACTTTCATTCAAAACCCTATTATCCCTTATTTAGGGTATTATTTAATAGTTATATAATTTTCAAACTAGAATCCATTGGAATCACAAATGAAAAAGGTTATCATGGGAAATGTAACAGAGGATATGGCAATTGACAATGTAAGACAGTCAAAGAAGATTTGAAAAATTAACATGCAGGCTCAGCTATTTAACTTCCTAGTATAATAATCATGGTCACATGACCTTAAGTCGTCCAGGAAAGCACACCCTGTTCAAGAAGGTAGAGAATCGAACTTGGGACCTTTCAGTCCACAGACCGACGCTCTATCCACTGACACAGTGGTGAACAGTTTCAAAGCAAATAGCAATCAGACCCAGGACCCTTCAGTGTGTTGGCCAACGCTCTATCCACTGAGCAAAAGCAGCTAGGGCTCTTTTCACTTTTTAAAAAAATTTAAATTTCTTTATTGTTTAAAATATGCATGTGTCTCCTTTTCCCCCCATTGGCCATTCCCACCCCGCAGCACATGCCCTCACCCCTTACTGTCTGTGTTCCTGGCTTATGCTTATATGCATGCATACAAATCCTTTGGTCAATCTCTTATCCCCCTTCTCTCTGAGGTTGGATCGTGTGTTTGATGCTTCTGTATCTCTGGATCTAATTTTGTTCCTCAGTTTATGTTGTTCGTTATATTCCACAAATGAGTGAGATCATGTGATATTTATCTCTCTCTGACTGGCTTATTTCGCTTAGCATAATGCTCTCCAGGTTCTTTTTTTTTTTTTTTAACCAATAATCACTTTATTATTATTATTATTTTATTTATTTTAAAATCTTTATTATTAAAGGTATTACATATGTCCCCTTTTTCCCTCATTGACCTCTCCCACTCCGCCCTTGCCACTTTCTTGATGTTATTGTCTGAAGCACAAAAGCTTTTAATTTTTATGAAGCCTAATCCAGTTTTTCTTTTGCTTATACTTGGTGTCATATTTCAGAAATCATTGCCAAGCTCAGGATTACAAAGATTTATGCAGATGTTTTAATTTCAGAGTTATATATTTTAGCACTTACTTTAGATCTCTGATCCATTTTGAGTTAATTTTTCTTTCTTTTTAAAATAGATACCTTTTTTTACATAAAAAAAAAGATACCTTTTTAGTGATTTTTTTGAAGAGAGGAAGGAAGAGGGAGAGAGAGATAGAAACATAGATTGGCTGCCTCTCGCACCCCCCCCCCCCCCAGGGGCTCAAGTCCAAACCCTGGCATGTGCCCTGAATGGGACTCAAACTAGCAACCTTTTGGAGCACGAGACGATGCTCAGTGCACTGAGCCATATTGGCAGGGCTTGAGTTAATTTTTTTTAATGATTAATTTTTTTCTTTTGTGAAATATCTGCCATTTAAAAAATATATATATATTATTGATTTTTCACAGAGAGGAAGGGAGAGGGATAGAGAGCTAGAAACATCAATGATAGAGAAACATCGAACAGCTGTCTCCTGCACACCCCCCACTGAGGATGTGCCAGCAATCAAGGTACTTGCCCTTGACTGGAATCGAACCTGGGATCTTTCAGTCCACAGACTGACGCTCTATCCACTGAGCCAAACCGGTTTCGGCAATATCTGCCATTTTTTATCTTTGTTATTTTTCTTGTTAATATACCTGATGTTATTTTTCAAATTTACATATTAATATTTTTAATATCAATACTTCCTTTAAAATATTTTGTTGGATTTTTTTTTTTCCTGAATAGGTAAAAGACATACTTGTCTTAGCCACTGAATTTCCTTCCCTGGAAACATTGTTTTTTATTGATTTTTTTATTATAGTTCCAGAAAGTTTATATTAAACCTTTATATAATAACTATTTAATATATAAATGCATAGAATATATTTTAATTTTGTATGGTTAACTTCTTTGCTAAACTTGTTGCAAAGATTTTTCTAGTCTTTGTATTTTGTTTTTCACATATTTTCAGGCACAGAGAAAACTTATAGGTCAGAACTCTTACTCTTTGTTCCTTTCACTTCTACTATAGAATATTGTTTTTATAAATACTTATTTTCATGTAGTTTTAAAATGATTTGGTCATTTTACATTTAATTTTTAATTTATCTGAGGTAGTGTGTAATCTATTACTGTGCTATGATGTACTCCCAAATTTAGAGTATTGAAAAAGCACCATTTAAAAAAATATATTTTTTAATTAATTTTAGAGAGGAAGGGAGAGAGAAAGAGAGATAGAAATATCAATGATGGAAGAGAATCATTGATTGGCTGCCTCCTGCAGCCAGCAACCCAGGCATGTGCCCTTGATTGGAATTGAACCTGGGACCTTTCAGGCTGCGGATCACTATTCACTGAGCCAAACTGGCTAGGGGGGAAAAAATGCACCTTTTTTTTTTTTTTTTTTAATCTCAGTGTCTCTGGGCCAGGAACCTCAGTGCAGCTTAGCTAGGTTCCCTGGCTTTGGGTCTTTCACAAGCTACTGTCATCTTAGGCTCAGCTAGGCAGGAGCCACTTCCTGGCCCACTCCTGTGAGTCGTGGCACAATTCAGTTATTTTTGCCTTTTGGGTAAAGACCATGGTTCCTCATGACTGACAGCTGGTGGCCTCCTGTGGTTCCTGACCACACGGGCCACCTCATAGAGCCGTTTACTGCTTGGCAGCCTGATTCCTCAGAGAGAGGGGAAGCGAGAGGAAGGCAAGAGAGCACTAGCAAGATAGACGTCATAGTGTTTTGTAACCTAAGCGTGGAAGTGAAGTCACTTCTCACTGTTCATTAGAACCAAGTGATGAGGTGCAGCCCACATGGAGGGTGTAAAAATCAGCAGGCAGACATCATTGAGAGCCATGCAAGACGGTGCCTATTACAGATGTTAATATAAAGGTACTCTAGCCGAAACCGGTTTGGCTCAGTGGATAGAGCGTCGGTCTGCGGACTGAAAGGTCCCAGGTTCGATTCTGGTCAAGGGCATGTACCTTGGTTGCGGGCACATCCCCAGTGAGGGGTGTGCAGGAGGCAGCTGGTCAATGTTTCTCTCTCATCGATGTTTTTAGCTCTCTATCCCTCACCTTTCCTCTCTGTAAAAAAATAAAGGTACTCTAGATTGTCATCTATTGAGATAGATTTGGAAACTAGGCAGTTGGAAATTTGTTTCTAAAGTCGGAAGCTTGGGACTGAATTTGATTGTTGGAGAATAAGAGGAGTATTAGGGTATCAGTTGCATTGACCTAGACATAAGATTGTAAAGGGAAGGTGTTAGTAATCCTGGAAACTGTTAGAGCAGTGGTTTTCAACTGGTGTGCTGCAAGAATTTTTAAAAACATACAATACCTGGTACTTAGTTGTGGGCACTTTTCCCTTAGACTGTCAAATGGAAAAATGGCAGCAGCCTCCACAATAGCCGTCTGGTGTCAGTGAATCGGAATTATACCTAATTTTGTGTGTGTGTCAGATTGGCAAAAGATGTAATATATTTTTTGGTGTCCTGCAGAATTTTAGTAATTTTTGAGTGCCCTGAGATGAAAAAGGTTGAAAACCACAGTATTAGAGGAAGATTGTTAGACCTTGGTGATTGGTTGGGTGGAGGGTGATAGTGAGGCAAAGAAGTAAAATTGGCTTCACTCATCCAGATTTGAAACTGGAAAGGCTACAGGAGAAAATGATTTGGGAGTCATGTGATGCATTTGGTTTTAGGTATGGTGAGCTTAACTTGCTGTAATGGGTGGCACATCCATCCATACCTTAGACATATAGGGCATTAGAAATGTGGATAATTGCCTTTATAGTATTAGAATATTTTCACTTCTATTATCACATTTAAACTTCACAAAAGGTCTTTAAGGCATTGTTATTCCCATTTTACAGTTGAAGAAAATGGAAATCAAATGAGTTGGCCAAAGTTATATAGCCAGTGAATAGAAGAACTTTTTAAAAAATATATATTTTATTGATTTTTTACAGAGAGGAAAGGAGAGAGATAGAGAGTTAGAAACATCGATGAGAGAGAAACATTGACCAGCTGTCTCTTGCACACCCCCTACCGGGGATGTGCCCGCAACCAACGTACATGCCCCTGACCGGAATCAAACCTGGGACCTTTCAGTCCTCAGACCGACGCTCTACCGCTGAGCCAAACCAGTTTCAGCGAATAGAAGAACTTTTACTCCTAGGTAATAAAAGTACATAAGCTCTCTAAAGGAGTGAATAGTTATTGATAAACAATTAGTTTAGGCCATGGTGGTTTTATCATTTACTGGTGTTCTAATTCATGGAGCATGAGCCTCTATCATGTGTGAAGCCCTCTGAAGCCAAATTAATGTGTGCACTTACAGCAATGAAACTATGAACCCCAAGGCTTATTTGGGGAAAATCATGAAAAAGAATCAGAAAAGGGAAAAACCTCAGCTTCATTTGCAAAATTTATCATGATGATTGTTTTTTAAACCAAAGCTGAGAAGTGAATTTAGTAGGTTAGTCTTAAATTTTTGTTTTTCCAGAGTAATTGATACTAATTATGTGTTAGGGTTGTTGAAGGAGGGCGCCTTTTGGCCTCATGCATTCCTCCTTCGGTGACTCTAACATGATGTGGTCCTTGTTCACCATTTAAGAGGAAAGAAAATTTAATTCTGGATTCTTTCTTCCTTTTTCAAAGTAAATGTTCAAAGTTTATAAAATATTGCCAAAACCGGTTTGGCTCAGTGGTAGAGCGTCGGTCTGCGGACTAAAAGGTCCCGGGTTCGATTCCGGTCAGGGGCATGTATGTTGGTTGCGGGCACATCCCCGGTAGGGGGTGTGCAAGAGGCAGCCGGTCAATGTTTCTCTCTCATCGACGTTTCTAGCTCTCTATCTCTCTCCCTTCCTCTCTGTAAAAATCAATAAAAAAAATATATATATTATTAAAAAAAACACAAAAAACACACAAAGTTTATAAAATATGCATGTTTCCGTTTTTATATTCTGCATGTCAGCTGTCAGGAAAATTTACAGATGTGCAGATCTGCCACTTGTTTGCCAAAGTGGACAGAAGAGAACTACCCAGAGGAGGAACTGAAAAGCAAATTGGGCCGAAACCGGTTTGGCTCAGTGGTAGAGCATCCGACTGCGGACTGAAAGGTCCTGGGTTCGATTCCGGTCAAGGGCATGTACCTTGGTTGCAGGCATATCCCCAGTAAGGGGTGTGCAAGAGGCAGCTGATCCATGACTCTCTCTCATCAATGTTTCTAACTCTCTCTATCCCTCTCTCTTCCTCTCTGTAAAAAATCAATAAAATATATTTAAAAAAAAGAAAGAAAGGAAGGAAGAAAGAAAGAAAAGAAAAGAAAATTGGGAAATGATGGGCCTGCTTTTTCTTATTTAGGCTCTATTTTAGCTAACCACCATTCACAAACAGGCAGATCTTTTTTCTTCATTAACAGATAGTTATATGTTTCAGTAAATGGGTAAAAGTCTACAAATGTAAAATAGAATTTTTGTGGTCAAATATTAAATCTTCCACTCTAAATACTCTGTTACAAGAAAAGGTACTTATTTACAAACTAGTGACCCGGTGCACAAAATTTGTGCACATTAAAAGGGAATTAATATTAGAGGAAATATTTTAATATTGCTATTTGCCCTTTCTCTGTAAAAGAAGTGTCAAAGATGAAAGAAAATTAGTAAAATGTATATGAAAACCTTCCTCCTGTCAGAGTCTGGGACACGCGACGGGAACCAGAGTAATATCTCCGCCTACCCATGTGCACCTTGAAATCTCACGAGACCCAGACTCTGCTGGCCCCACCTCATTGGGCTAGATCCAGACCCCCTACCCCCACCCCCACCCCTGTTGCCCTGCCTCGGCCCAGCGCCACACAGCCTCAGGTCCCTGCTGATTGCTCGTTAAGGCTCGTTATGGGAACTCAGCCTCCGCTGTGGGTGCAGCCATCTTGTGTTACAGGATCCTCCCCCCTGCTGTGGGCACAGCCATCTTGTGTTACAAAATCCCTGCCTGCTCTGTGGGTGCAGCCATCTTGTTGTGGCATGATGTTCAATTTGCATATTTCCTCTTTATTAGCTAGGATAGGAAAGGAGATCTCCTAAATATAACCTAATGTTTACTGTCTTCTAGTTTTTACCACTTTTTTTGAGGATGATTTAAAGAAAGTCATAAATGTTTGCTTTTATTTCTGTAGGGGTTAAAGAAAAATTGAGTCTATTTTTCTGTACCCTAATTTTTGTTTTCTATATCTGCAATTTGCTATAGATGCTAGTAAAAACAAGAGGACTACTTATAGACATATAAATGAAAGCTATGAAATATTATTCCAAAAATCTAGTGAGAATATACCAAGCCTTGAGGAACAAGATTTGGTGTATTATGGTGTTCTTTAATTTCTTAATATCCATATGTTTTTGCTTTACAGATCTCAATACAGTCCATTTGAGTTAATACTTTCCATAGAAGTTATATTGTATCAGAACTATGCAAACAGGTTAATATTAGATTATGCAAATTAATCTTTTTAGTTCTTTTCAAATAAATCACATAGTTTAGGTCCCAGAGAAAATTGTTCATCAAATAAACTTGTGGGAAATTAGGTCTTTTTATTTTTATTTATTTTTTATTAAAATGTTTTTATTGATTTTCAAAGAGGGAAAAAGGGAGGGAGAGGAGAGAGATAGAAACATCAATTATGAAAATAATTGATTGGCTGCCTCCTGCACACCCACACTGGGGATCGAGTCCTCAACCCGGGCATGTGCCCTGACTGGGAATGAAACCATGACCTCCTGGTTCGTAAGTCGATACTCAACCACTGAGCCATGCTTTTTAAACTCTTGTTTTTGCTTTTGGAAACAGTGGAAAGTATTCTTATTTTTTAAAAATCTTTTATTGATTTCTGAGTGAGGAAGGGAGAAGGAGAGAGGAATAAAAGCATCAATGATGAGAGAGAATCATTGATCAGCTGTCTCCTGCATGCCTCCCCTGACTGGGGATTGAGCCCAAAACCCAGGCACATGCCCTGATCAGAAATTGGGAATTCAAACCTAACTTCCTGGTTTATGGGTCAATGCTCAACCACAGCCATACTGGCAAGGCTGGAAATATTCCTTTTTTTTTTTTTTTTCAAATATACTTTATTGATTTTTTAGAGAGAGAAAGGGAGAGGGATAGAGAGTCAGAAACATCGATGAGAGAGAATCATCAATCAGCTGCCTCCTGCACACCCCCTACTGGGGATGTGCCTGCAACCAAGGTACATGTCCTTGACCGGAATCGAACCTGGGACCTTTCAGTCCACAGGCCGACGCTCTATCCACTGGGCCAAACCGGTTTCGGCTGGAAAATATTCTTGATGTAAATCATACTACCTTGAAGAGAGGGAGCATTTTTGTCCCCTTTGTTCAAGGGAACATCTTCCCTGGGTAAGAAACGACCCCTGAACTGAATTTGCTTAAAAATGATTTGTGTCCATACTTATTCAGATTAAACTTAAAATAGCCTGATTAAATAGTTACATTATTGCTTTGGCATTACCATTTCTGGGTTTTAGGACAATTTATAGAGCAATTTAGTTTGCTGGTGAAAGAAGGGTTTTCCTTTTGGTTTATTAGGTGCAACAAAGTATGATTTCCCACTTGGTGTCTCCCTGAACTTGAGTTTTGGCTGGTTTACTTCCATTGCTATTCTTGAGGTTGGCTGGAAGGTCCTCAGAGGGGATAAACTGAAGTCTGTGGCTGCTCCTGGCTGTAGCTGGAAACCCTAGTCTGAGGGATAGAAGGGAGAGAAAACCAGAGGGAACAGAGGAAAAACAAGGAAAGAAAAAGGACGTAGCAAATAAGTAGAAGGAGGCAGGGAGGGAGGGAAGAAAGGGAAGGGAAGGGAATGAGATGAGAATGTGATCTGCAAATTCAGGGGAGTCTGATTTGGGAGAAACCCAACTGTGTCCTGAGAGGGGAAGAAAGAGACAAAAGTTCATAAAGACAGAAAAGGGGCAGGCGCTTTCAAAGGGATTACAGAAATACTCGGAAAGAGCTGTGATTGGTGCTGGCAAGCACACTTCCACTATGCTGTACATGATTAATTGCTTATGTCTGTTGCTAAGTGAAAATTTATGTTTCAATAGAAACTTCAATACTGCAGAGCCAGTTCCAGGAACTGTATCAGTATGTTGCCATTTGGTTTAACCCAGTTTAAATTCTTTCACACGAGCAGGGTGCTAGCTCAGCTTCCCAGAGGCCTCCAGGCTCTAGTTTAATGTTCTCTTGACAACAGCAATTTCATTTGTGGGTTTTGTTTCACATTTTCTCATTTTGATCAAGGTCTTTTTTAGAAAACATCAGTGGTCAACCATTAGTAACTAGAGTTGGTCCGTCTTTAAAAAGCTACATTGGGGGCGCCCCAGCAGCGTGCTCCTGTACGGTCCCCCCGGCTGTGCCGCTCAGGCCCCCCGAGCCCCAGCTGGTGGCCTTCCCCTGCCCCGCCCAGCTCGCCTACCAGAAGCAGCTCCACTACACGGAGAAGCTGCTCCAGCACGTGGCGCCCGGCCTGCAGCTCCAGCTCCGTGGGACGGGGCTGTGGGCCCAGCGCCTGGGCAAGTGTAAGGTCTACTGGGAGGTGGGCGGCCCCCTGGGCTCCAACAGCCCCTTAAAAATAATAATAATAAAATAAAATAAAAAGCTACATTGATCCTTCATCACTGGAAGGCGCATACCGGTTTGTCATGTCCAGCACAGAAGGGAAAGTCATCCTGAGTGGACAGTAAGAGAGCGCATGGCCACATCGGACCAATAAAGCTTGTTGGGAGCAGAGACAAGTCACATGGCGCTGGAATCAGAAGTTCCTGGGTGGAGGTGGTCTTAGTCAGATTTACTCGTTTTAACACCTTTAGACATTGGGCTACCATTCCTCCACAGGGAATCAGGCCACCTCTCAGTGCAGGTTCACACATTACTTAATTTCATGGGGCTGCCGATAATAATTTCAAAAGGAGACAGTCTGTTTTGGGTGAAGGAAGTAGATCTTAGGTTGAGCTTTAGGCCAAGGCAGATTAAAAGACTGTGGGTTTTGCCAATTTAGTTTGTTGTTGTTGTTAATCCTCACCCGAGTATATTTTTTCCATTGATTTAAAAAAAAATAGATTTTATTGATTTTTTTACAGAGAGGAAGAGAGAGGGATAGAGAGCTAGAAACATCGATGAGAGAGAATCATCAATCAGCTGCCTCCTGCACACGCCCCCTACTGGGGATGTGCCCGCAACCAAGGTACATGCCCTTGACCGGAATAGAACTTGGGACCCTTCAGTCCGCAGGCCGACACTCTATCCACTGAGCCAAACCGGTTTCGGCGATTTTTTTTTTTTTAATAGAAATAGTGGAAGGGAGTGGGGAGAGACCGAGAGGAACATCTATGTGAGAGAGACACATCGGTTGGTTGCCTCCCTGCACTTGCCCAGACCACTGTTGGGGACTGAGCCTGCAGCTGAGGTATGAGGTGGTACGTGCTCTTGACCAGAATTGAACCTCGACCCTTCAGTTTAGGGCAGACTCTCTAACCACTAAGCAACTGGCTAGGGCTTTGCCAATTGAGTTTTGATTACCTGATTAGTCTGTTCTACAAGACCAGAGGACTAGAGTGGTAAACACAATGGAAGTGTTAAATCAGCCAGATCTTACAGATTATGTAAATACGTAGTCCTGTGAAGTGGAGCTCTATGGGATTCCCCAAGTTGGAAAGCTCTTTTCTAAGAGCGTTTTACTTACTGCTGAGACTGTGGCTCTGCCATGAGGGAATGCTTCCACCCAAATAGTTATCCTTGAGAAGGGGGCAACTTAGTAAGCCCATTTGTCAGACCTCAAAGAATCCCAAAGGCAAGGTGAGATGCCCCATAGAGGTATGAATGATTTTCCAGGCGCAGCATTAAGAGTATACCAGGGAAGCTATCTTTGGAGGTGGCTTCCAGTAGTATTTCTCCCCCCCACCCCCCATAAAACCATTTTGTAAGTGTTGAAATGAGTTGTCATGTACATATTGTAATATGTGATGTTGTATGCAATCAGGGAGGAATGGTCAGACATTTTTGACCTACTGATATGTTTCTTTTAGGGTCCAATTTATAGCCTTGTTCTAACCATTTCTTTCTATATTTTGTTAAACAGCTACCTCCTGTGCTTCCATATGCTTATTTTTTTTTAAAACGTTTTTATTGATTTCAGAGAGGGGGGAAAGGAAAGATAAAAACATCAATGGTGAGAAAGAATTATTGGCTGCCTTCTGCACAATTCCCACCAGGGATGGAGCCCGAAACGTGGGCAGGTGCCCTGACCAGGAATCGAACTGTGACCTACTGGTTCATGGATCGATGCTCAACCACGGAGCCACACTGGCCGGCCATAATGTGTGTGTGTGAGTGTGTGTGTGTGTGTGTGTGTGTGTGTGTTTAAATCTCCAATTATTTCAGCTGGTAGCATAGGTACTTCTGTTAGGGGCTGAGATTGTTTTAATGCTGCTAATTCAGCAGCAGCAGCAGCCAAATGATTACCTCCACTTTCATTAGTGTTTGCCATTAAATGTCCAGGGATTTTTTATGATTGCTGAAGATGTAGGTAATTGGATAGCCTCTAAGAGTTCTAAAACATAACTGTATTTTATCCTTTATCTAGAAGAAGTCAGAAATCCTCTCATTTCCAGAGCATACCAAAGTTAAGGGCAACAGCAAAGACATATCTGCTGTCAGTACAAATGTTAGCCACCTTTGACCAAACTGCAAGTTCACATTAATGTATGGAACAGAAGTTGCCTGAGGCACTGGACTGGCTCCAGTGGTTTTATTTAGAGAGACGAGTGCATAGCTTGCTTGATAGTGACCCATTTCATCCTTTAGGTAAGAACCTTCACTAAACCAAACTAACTCAGCATTTTCAAGAGATGTTTTCTATAAATAAGTTCAAGGAGCTAGTAGTCAGTCTTAATGTCAGGCAGTCATGCGGACTTTGGTCAGAGGAGGAGAGTATCAGGGTTCAGATATTACAGGGAGCAGAAGTCACAGTAGATGAAGACAATAAAAGAATTTCAAAGCGTGCTAGCGATAGGCTCCATGAGGCACATAAAGAGTTAGTGGAGAGCCTATTATTATTATCTTTTCTACATGTTAAATGGGCAGTGGCTGCAAGAAGCTCTCCTATAGAGCAGGAGACCTTTGGCTACCAGATCTAATTGTTGGCTACAGTATCCAGCGGGTCCATGTTGGTTTCCATGTCATTGGGCCAAAACATCTAATGGATTTCCTTCTTTTTCATAGATGAAAAGGAAAAAGGGCCATTGATAATGAGATGTCTTTCTCTATGAGCCCAGGGATTAGCTAATAGAGGTCAGAGAACCCTGGCTCGTGTTTGGATATGAGCAGAAATACTCTGGCAAACACAATAATGGGGTCCTCTTTAATACTGGCATTGAGCTCAGTTTTAGTCCATGTGCTAATAAATAAGGGGTTGTCATTCTGGGCCAGATCAGATAGTTTAACTTTGGATGGGCACTAAGAGCAATCTCGGGCTCATTGTTATGGAAAGGGCAGTCATTCAGTGAAGGGTTAAGAGTGGGGAGGACCGGCTAACAGCAAAGAGCAGAAGGTGTAGATAATGAGACTCTTGATGTAAAGTTCCATAAACTCGCTTCTCCTCAGGCCAGAAACATGCCAGTAGGACGGTTTTGAGCTATCTTCGAACATTTAGAAGTTTTTTTTCAAACTTAATAAGCCTCTGAGACAACTCAGTTTGCTTTAATATATAATTTGTGTCTTGGAGGGAAACAATTTTCGAGTCAGTTGGAGGCTTCAGAATGCCAATTAAAATATGCTTTCCATTCAGGTTGCTTTTTAAAAATTAATATATTTTTTTATTGATTTCAGAGAGGAAGGAAGAGGGAGAGAGAGATAGAAACATCCATGATGAGAGAGAATCATGGTGGATCGGCTGCTTCCGGCAAGTCCCCCCACCCCTGGAGATCGAGCCTACAATCTGAGCATGTACCCTTATCCAGAATCGAACCTGGGACCTTTCAGCTCTAACCACTGAGCCAAACCAGCTAGGGCCAGGTTGCTTACTTTTATAGTCTTTTTCCAATTGACTGTGCAGAGAGAGAAAGAGAGGAGAGATGGATTGATTGGCTGCTTCCTGCATACCTCCTACTGGGGATCGAGCCTGCAACCCTGGTATGTGTCCTTACCTGGAATTGAACTGGTGACCTCCTATTGCATGGGACAACACAGTCAACTGAGCCATACTGGCTAGGCAGCACTGAACATTCTTTGTGGGGGTTTTTAAACATATTTTTATTGATTTTAGAGAGAAAGGGAGAGGGAGAGAGAGAAAAAAAAACATCAATGAAGAGAGAGAATCATTGATAGGCTGCCTCCTACACATCCCACATTGGGAACTGAGACCACAACCTGGGTACCTGCCCCACATGTCCTGACTGGTAATTGAACTGTGACCTCCTGGTTCATAGGTCAATGCTCAACCACTGAGCCATGCCAGCTGGACTCATCATTGATGTTTCTATCTCTCTCTCCCTCTACTTTCCTCTTTGAAATCAATAAAAATATTTTTAAAATCACACACACACACAAACAAAAAACAAAAAATAAAGCTATGTGTTCAACCCAAACCATGTGTGGGAGTACGTTAGATGTTCAGAGTACACTAGATGTTCAAGGCTAATTTGAGTGTAGGGGCCCTGTCCGGAGTACACCAGATGTTTAAGGCCAATCTGACTGTGGGAATCCTAATCAGCATGTTCAAGGCTAATTTACTATATGCAGGTGTAAAAGCAAGGATGCAGCAAGCTTTACACTGCACAGGTGTCCCTTTCTGTAGCTCAAATACTGAGGTCACTATTTGGCATAAAGCCTCTTTTGTTTCAGTTTGTTTGAGCTTATCCTATACTAGAGGCCCAATGCATGAAATTTGTGCAAGGGGCTTGGCCCTCACAGCCCCGGCTTCATCTGGAAAGTCATTTGGCTATCCAGTCTAATTAGTATATTACACTTTTATTATTATAGATAATAAAACCTTAATATGCAAATTGACTTAATGGCAGAATGACCAATTGCTATGACACGCACTGACCACCAGGGGGCAGACACTCAATGCAGGAGCTGCCCCCTGGTGATCAGTGCACTCCTTCAGGGGGAGTGTTATTTTAAAGTTATGTATCTTCCTTAAGTCTAATAAAGAAGGAGAAACTAATAAATAAATGTGTTATAGCAATGGAGATTTAGGAATTGAAACAATAATTATTAAGGCTTATAGAAGATGAGCCTCAGACTAAATATAATAATGCCACTTGGCATAATTCAGTTAATCAACTATTTTTCTAGACTTTCAGCTTCTAGAGCTAATCCCAATTAAATGTTAACAAATTTAAAAGATCAGGATATACACAATTTGTTGAGTGGTAGTGTTGATAAAGTACTGATGAAGAAATTAACTTTTTCATTACTTATTTTTTAGTGTATTAGTCTTTTGGACCATCATCTTTTATTTCATAGAACACAAAATAAGAGTATGATATAATCAGATATGGGGTGTATTTCCACTTTAACAACTAGATTTAATTCATATTAATAGGTATATTTAAAATATAAAAATCAGCACATTTTAAATGGGAGCAAAGCTTGAGTGTTAAAGGTATTCCATGATAACTCAATTATAAAGAAGTAGAGAGAAGAAAGCAAGAGTGAACAAAAGAGCTGAAGCCGGTTTGGCTCAGTGGTAGAGCGTCGGTCTGCAGACTGAAAGCTCCCAGGTTTGATTCTGGTCAGGGGCATGTACATTGGTTGCGGGCACATCCAGGTAGGGGGTGTGCAGGAGGCAGCTGGTCGATGTTTCTCTCTCATCGACGTTTCTAGCTCTCTATCTCTCTCCCTTCCTCTCTGTAAAAAATCAATAAAATATATTTTTTTAAAAAAAGTGAACAAAAGATATAAGCCTATAAAGTTCTTTATTCTGGCCACCAGATGGCACAGTCAATCCACATCAGCTGGTGGCACTGAATACAGAGGGGAAGGATGAGAGAAGAGGAACTGCATAGCCTGCTGTTCTAAAGAACAGGATGTTCTTAAGTTGGTTCTTAGTAGTCTCAGATATTGACTGTTTTACATAGTAAAAGCAGGCCAGCAGTTTATAATCACATATTCAAATATCTAATTCTTTTGAGGCGGGCTTTATGTTACTGTCAAATAAAGTATATCATCTCATAATTTTTGTGAGAAAGTTAACTCTTTTTAGATATAACCATCAACAAAATATTAACATTAAAAACAATATACAATGTTACTATTTTATGAAATATGAAGATATACTTTGATTTTTTTTAATCCTTGCCTGAGGATATGATTTTATTGGTTTTAGAGAGAGAGAGAAAGGTAGGGAAGGAGAGAGAGAGGGAGAAAGAAACATCGATGTGAGAGAGAAACGTTTAACAGTTGCCTCCTGTGCACCCAGACTAGGGATTGAACCTGCAACCTAAGTATGTGCTCTGGCTAGGTAGGCATCAAACCCTCCACCTTTTGGTGTATAGGACAGTGCTCCAACAAAGTGAGTCTCCCACCGGGCTATTTTGATTTTATTTAGTGAATGATAATACTGAAATTGTACTTTTAAAAAGTTATTAAGAGCTGTTAAATAACTTAGATATGAGGAATACCTTTAGTAATATGAGAAACTGTACAAGTAAAGGAGATTAAACATTATCTTTGATTGCTTTCAGATGCAAATTTTGTTTTTCTCAGTTGTAGATTTACTTGTGTTTTTTGTTTGTTTTTTTAAGGCTGAGATCCTTGTAGAATGGATTTTGACCATATATATTTATATATATTTTATTGATTTTTTTACAGAGAGGAAGAGAGAGAGATAGAGAGCCAGAAACGTCAATGAGAGAGAAACATCAACCAGCCACCTCCTGCATACTCCCCAACGTGGATGTGCCCGCAACCAACGTACATGCCCCTGACCGGAATCAAACCCGGGACCTTTCAGTCGGCAGACTGACGCTCTACCACTGAGCCAAACCGGTTTCGGCTTATTCGTCTTTTTTTTTCTGATTATACTTTGAAGTTTTAAAAAACATTTTCTCCATATTACACATGTGCATTTGAAGAATACAAATAGTTCTAGAACCAGAGAAATTGAACCATAATTGAATTGTAATGTTTTTATTACACACTAATAGCTATGTAATGAGGCTTGGTGTAGAGATTTACAGAGAGTAAATAAATAAATAATATTCAGGTTATGGAGTTATAGGATAGAGTGAACAAAGAATATATTTTTAAATTGAGGTATAATTGACATATTACATTGTAGTATTTTTGGGTGCACAACATAATGATTTGATGTTTATATATACAGTATTGTGAGATGATCACAATAAGTGCAGTTAACATCCATCACTACACAGGTACACTTTTTTTTTCTTGTGACGAGAACTTTTTAAAAATATATATATTATTGGGTTTTGTTTTCTTTTGTTTTTTTAAATATATTTTATTGATATTTTACAGAGAGGAAGGGAGAGAGATAGAGATAGAAACATCGATGAGATAGAAACATCAACCAGCTGCCTCCTGCACACCCCTGACAGGGGATGTGCCCGCAACCAAGGTACATGCCCTTGACCGGAATCGAACCCGGGACCCTTCAGTCCGCAGACCGACGCTGTACGACTGAGCCAAACAGGTTTCGGCAGGGGTTTTTTTGTGTTTTTTTTTTACAGAGAGGAAGGGAGAGGGATAGAGAGTTAGAAACATCATGAGAGAGAAACATCGATCAGCTGCTTCCTGCACCCCCCCCACTGGGTATGTGCTCGCAACCAAGGTACATGCCCCTGACCAGAACCGAAGCCGGGTCCCTTCAGTCGGCAGGCTGACGCTCTATCCACTAGGCCAAACTGGTTAGGGCGTGATGAAAACTTTTAAGGTCTATTTTTGGTAACTTAAATATACAATACACTATTTTAACTATAGAGGCCTGGTTCATGAATTCATGCACCAGTGGGGTTCCTTGGCCTGGCCTGCAGGATCAGGCCAAAACTGGTTCTCTGACATCCCTTGAGAGGTCCTGGATTGCAAGGGACCCCATCTGTGCATGGTTGGGGCGGGGGAGGGAGGTGAGCGGTTGGCCTGCCAGGGAGGAACCTTGGGAGGGCTCCAGGGTATGTATGTCCAGCCTGTCTCTCCCAGTCCGGATTGGCCAGACCCCAGCAGCAAGCTAACCTACTAGTCAGAGCATCTGTCCCCTGGTGGTCAGTACACATCATATCGAGGGGTTGATTGGCCTTAGCATATCAATAGCATATTATGCTTTGATTGGTTGAATGGCTGACCAGTTGACTAGACAGTTAGCATATTAGGCTTTTATTATATAGGATAGTCACCATGCTGTATCTTACATCCCCAGGACTTAATTATTCTATAACTGGAAGTTTGTATCTTTTATTCACCCATCCCCCAACCCACAAACCCCTCTGGCAACCACCAATCTCTTTTTTTTTCTTTGTGTGTTGTGTGTGTGTGTGTGTGTGTGTGTGTGTGTATATATATATATATATATATATATATAAATTTTTTTTTTTAATGGATTTCAGAGAGGAAGGGAGAGAGAGTTAGAAACATCAATGATGAGAATCATTGATTGGCTGCATCCTGCACGCCCCCATGGGGGATTGAGCCCACAGTAATACAGAATCAAACTGTGATCTCCTGGTTCATAGGTTGATGATCACCCACTGAGCTATATGGGCGGGACATCAGTCTCTTCTTTGTATTGGAGATCTTCTCCCCTTCTCACTTCTTCTCTTCTTCCTCCTCTCCATCCTCTTCTTCTCACATAAAAGTGAAGGAATGTTTTGAGGACAAGAACGGTTGAGGGAATCTGAGCTATGTATTAAACATCTAAAACAGGAAGGGAAATTATTTTTGGGCAGAGTCCAGGGGCATTGGGATTCCTGGAGCCCCAAAGCACTGTTGAAGCCTGAAGACTGGGTAAGATGTGAGAGCCAGCAATTTAAGTATCTCTGCTTTTACTTAAATTACTTAGCACTGGTGGAACTGAAAGAATTAACTTGGCTGTGACCTGGAACCCTGAGTAGAGGAACTCCAGTAAAAACTCAAAAGGGGCTGTTTTTTGTTTGCTTTAACAGAGTGCAGCTTTTTATTGAATGTGTTACAAAAGAGGCTTGGTCTTTGTTTCCACTTTCTACTCCTCAGCTGGGGTAGCAGTTTTAACATGTCAGAATCTATACTAATAAGGATAATATGCTAATTAGACTGGTTCGACCCGCCATCTCCCAGATGTCTGACTTCCTTCTGGACAAAGCCATGGTGGTGAGGGTTGAGGCAGAGGCAGTTAGGGGCAATCAGGCCAGCAGGGAAGGGCAGTTGGGGGCAAGATCAAGCCGGCAGGGGGTTAGAGGCAACCAGGTTGGCAGGGGAGGGCAGTTGGGGGTGAGATCAAGTTGGCAAGGGAGGGTTATTGGGGGCGAAATCAGGCAGGCAGAGAAGGGCCATTGAGGGCGAGATTGGGCCTGCAGGGCAGAGGCAGTTAGGGGTGAGATCAGGCTGGCAGGGGAGGGTAGTTAGGGGCGATCAGGCAGGCAGGCTGGTGAGCAGTTTGGAGCCAACAGTCCCATATTACGAGAGGGATGTCCCCGATTAGAGAGGGTGCAGGCTGGGCTGAGGGTAATGGGCCACTAGTACATATATAATTATCAGAACATCAGACTGGCATTTTAGAAGTAGACATGCTTTATCATCTTGAGATTAGTGACCTTATGAAACCAAAAAGACCTGAGCAATTTTACTTAACATTAATAAATAGTGTCTTGCTAACCTTACAATGGAAGAAAGATACAGAAAAAAACCACCTACATATTTAATCATGGGATCAATTCTCTATTTTCAGATTTGATTTTTATTTTCAAGCACTTTGAAGAAATGAGATGAGAAAGGCACCCCACATTGAGTTTATTCCTGAAGCATCCCCCTATTTGCTCTCCAGTAATAGCTGCTAGAATCTTACAGTTAGTTTGGTTATTTTGTTTGCCTGAGAATATCCTTATCTTCAACCCTTTTCATCCCTCATTCAGATCAATCTAAATCTTTTTGGGACTTTATTCTATTGGTTGTGTCAAATCTCCCTTGCTCTTTTGCCTTTGATGTTTTAAAGGTGGCTAATTGCCTGGCACTTTCAATTTCCTCGATGCTGGTTAGCTGAAATTTTACTAAATATGCTGTGTGATTCAGGGATAGTAGAGAAAATACATGTTTAATATCCATTGCATTTTATAGTGTAAAGTTAAAACTTTAGTGTAGAGTAGGTACCTTTAAAAGGAATTCTTAATGTAATTTATAAAATAAAAAATGAAGTCCATGTATAAAAAAGATATCCTATCTAATAGAAGAGTAATATGCAAATAGACCGTCACTAACACAAGATGGCTGCCCTGTGTGGTCAAAGATGGCTGCTGCCATGTGGACACAAGATGGCCAGCAGGGGAGGGCAGTTGGGATGAACCAGGCCTGCAAGGGAGGGCAGTTGTGGGCGATCAGGCCAGCAGGGGAGGGCAGTTGGGGGTGGAGGGACCAGGCCTGCAAGGGAGAGCAGTTGGGGGTGATCAAGCCTGCAGGGGAGGGCAGTTATGGGGTGATCAGGCCAGCAGAGGAGGGAAGTTGGGGCGACCAGTGATCAGGCCTGCAGAGAAGGGCAGTTGGTCTGGGACTCAGTCCTGCAGGGGAGAGCATTTGAGGGGGACCAGACCTGCAGGGGAGAGCAGTTAGGAGTGATTATGCCTGCAGGGGAGGGCAGTTGGGGTAATCAGGCTGGCAGAGGAGCAGTTAGGCATCAATCAGGTAGGGGAGTGGTTAGGGGATGATCATGCTGGTAGGCAGAAGCAGTTAGGGGCAATCAGGAAGGCAGGCAGTTGAGCAGTTGGGAGCCAGCAGTCCTAGATTGTGAGAGGGCAGTTGGACATTCCTCCAGGGGTCCCAGATTAGAGAAGGTGCAGATTGGGCTGAGATACACTCCCCACTGCCCCCCGCACAAATTTCGTGCACCGGGCTCTAATGTCAATATATTTTCCTAAGTAGAAGGAAACTTAAAATGTTGGAAAAGAAATATCAGTGAGATTTTGTATTTTCTATTAACCACTAAAACAGAACTTATCTGCAATAAATGAAAAAAAGAGGGCAGAAAGTAAAGAAATTCAGTTGTAGTAAGGCTAAGATACAGGTCCCAAATAAAATCTTTCCAGTGGCAAGACTTGTAGTGAGCACTTTGCCTCATGCCTGTCTCGGGTGAGGGCGTGGGAATTAGCTGTCACACTCTTATCAAAAACAGGATCTTCACTGTGGGAGCCCAAGCAATCAGAGGCAGTACGGATTGGCCTCTTGTGTATTTTACTGGAGTGAGGAAGCACTATTTGATATAGAGACTGTTTTCAGTTTATTCTAGAACCATCAGACTAGATTTTTTTTTTTCTTCAGCACTGAATTGTTATAAAATATTTTTATATTTATAGTATATCTGTTTATACTTACATAGTTTTACATTTATATAATGGTTTTATATTTGAAATATTATAATATATAATAATTTATGTTGGATTATACTTGTTTTGAAAAAATCTGGTACAATAAAGTACCAACCATATGAAATTTTGGGGTTTAAATGCCTCTATTTGTCAACCTGTAAATTTTACTTTTGAAGAAAGTTTGAAACATTTGTAGAGCATATATGTCTATAGCTATTTTTTAAATAAAAATATTGTATTTACTTAGAAGCATTCAGAATGTCAACAAAATAGCTGCAACTTTTTTTTCAATTACAGAGTGGTATTCCGTTAACAGAACAACAATGATTTCGTATAAGCTGCATTAGAGACAACTGAAGATGGAAAAACTACCATCCCCATAGATAACTAATTTGTGCTGTGCACCAAGAACCTGCTTTAAATTTCCATGCCAATTTACAACCCCCATACTGTACAGGCAAGGTTAGTGGCTATTTAAAATACCACCAGGACAGGACTAGCTACAGACACATTTGGTAGCGTGTTAACTATACAAAATAAGACACTGTACAGTTTAAAAACAAATCTTACACAGCCTTACATTTCAATTTTTTTCTTTAAAAGGGGTGAGTTGTATGTCTTTAATATATATGTCCTTTTAAAATGTGCCCTTCTTTTCCCTCCCCCTTTTTTAATCTAAGGGTGTGTGTGTGTGTGTGGGTTTCCCCCATGAACGTACCAATGTGAAAGAAGGCAAAAAAGTTTAAACATTTTTTAGTAAGGGATCTGTGTATATGTGTTGGTTGTACTAAATACATAGTTTGTCTTTATTTACCAATTGTAAGATGTAATTTGTACTTTGACCGAGTATACAAAAACTTTCAAAATACCTAATGTTAGTGACTTGAAATAAAGAAACTCAATTCCCTCCCCCCCACCAAAAAAAAAAATCAAAGGAGTGAGTTGTGTAGGGGAGGGGGTTAATGGCTTTATAGATAAGGAAAAAAACCTGTGCTGGAACCAACTTATTTATCACCATCATCTTCTTCATCATCTTCTTTATCTTTCTCCCCCTCTCCCTCCTCCTCATCTTCCCCATCTTTTTCCTTTTTCTTCTTCTTCCTTTTTTCAGCTTTGACAACTCCCTTTTTGGCAGCACCAGGCTCTCCTTTAGCTTGGTGTGCAGCAATCTTCTTTTTATGTTTCTCCCTCAGCTTAGCAGCCTTTTCATAAGGCTGCTTGTCACCTGAAACAGTGTGATTCCACATCTCTCTCACCTTCTTTGCAGCAACACCCATGGGTAGCCAGGATGCTCTCTGATTTTCGGGCTACTCAGAACAAAACAAGAAAAAGGCCGAAGGCGGCCTCTTGGGTGCATGGGGATCCTTGAACTTCTTTTTTGTTTTCCCTTTAGGAGGAATATAATTTTTCATTTCTCCCTCATAACAGGCCTTGTCTGCCTTTGCAATGTCTTCAAATTTTCCTTTCTCCTCAGCAGACATCGTCTTCCACCTCTCTGAGCACTTCTAGAAAACTGAGAAGTTTGAAGCATCTGGGTGCTTCTTCTTTGTGTTCCTGCCGGCAGCTTTGCACAAAGAAAGCATATGATGACATTTTGCCTCTCGGCTTCTTAGGGTCTCCTTTGCCCGTGTTAATTCCTTTTCCTCAGCGGGAGCACAGTCACCAGTGCCCGGCTGCTCGCACTTCCCCTGGCGCTGTCTCAATGGAGCTCAGTGTACTGCAATCCTGTTTTTAAAACTATACAGTTAACTTCCTGATATTTCTAGTAATTTTCACTGACTTTGGCACTTTGATTTTTTGAAACAGTGATCACATGGAAAATGTATGCGGCTACTTAATGAAGTACACCAACCTCGTCACTGGGTGGCAGTACAGGTGAGTGTGATTATTCTATGACACTTCATTCTAATCTAGAGACCAGAACTAGGGATGGTAATTTTATTCTGCTATTACTAAAGTATAAACATATCTGAGAAACCTTTTAGGGAAGGGTTCATCATGTTTTCTAAAAGTCTGATGGCTTTCTTCTCTTTTTTAGAGGGTGGAGGAGTTGTCATCTTCCAAATGACAGCCTCCAAATGCCTCAGAAGTTACTATTATCTTAGAATTAGAATCACTTATTTACTATTATCTAAGGATTAGAATCACTTGTTAATATTCCATTGCATGTATATGCCACATTTTATTTACTTATTTATCTGTCAGTGGACTTTTGGGTTGCTTTTATCTTTTGGCTGTTGTACATAATGCCGCTATGTATATTGCTGTACAGATATTTGAGTCCTGGATTTCACTTTTTTTGTGTATATATCCAGAAATGGAATTGCTGGATCATATGCTAATTCTGTATTTAACTTTTCTGAGAATCTCCACACCATTTTCCCTAGTGGCTACACCATTTTACATTTCCACCGACAATGCACAAGGATTCCAGTTTCTCTACATCCTCACCAACACTTACACACTTATTTTTTTCTTTCTTTCTTTCTTTTTTTTTTTTTTTTTAATAGTCATTCTAATGGGTGTGAAGTGGTATCTCTTTGTGGACTAAGAACACAGAACCAATTACCAACTTTCCCATCAGAGAGAGCTCTCACCTTATTAATTTGGCTGCTGTCGGCCAACTTTAGAAAACTTTGCATCTTCCATTTCCAGTCACCCTGGAACAGCAGAGATATACCAGGCCCTCAGTATGGAACACGTAAATTGAAGGATAAAAGAGGAACAGGAAGGTTAAGACCATGTTAAGGGACCCTACGCTTTGTAGCTCAGTTGCTTCGGCATATCTAGCCACTTTTTGTCCTTGTGCGACATGTGAAGCTTCTAACAAAAGCACTGCATCTGTGTCAGATATTCAAGACAGTTTACCTGCAGTCCATGTTATTTTGACTAAGGGCAACTCAGAGCAATTTAGAACTTGACTTAGAGCAGTGTGGAGAGATCTGGCATGGGCATACTTATAACTGCTTGCTCTGTAATAATTGCTCCAGGAAAGTGCACAGCGGCAAGATCCTCTTCTAAACCCACTCCTTCCACCTTCAACTAAAATTCCTGAAGATGAGATAGCTTCCCATTTCACTTAGAAATCTGTACATGCACTGAGCATTAAAGCCCTGGGATGGTTGGAACAAAGCACATGGTTACCTTCCCTTCTAAAATCTTGATTAAAGTTTATTCTTGTCATTGTAAGATATACGTCTGAGTCAGAATATTTGGGGTTAAAGTTGCTTTTCATTATACTTCGTATAAGTTGTGGGCTAAAATTTAGTTGTGGGCTAAAGTTTAGTGGCAGTCTTTGTTATTTTGAAATTGCAGAAAAATAACAATTTACTTAATTGCCAATCTCTTTTTTTGTAATTTTAGTCTCTTATTTTTACGTTTTTTATTAAATTATTATCTGTGTACATATTTTAACATCCCCCCCCATACATACCCTCCCGCCCCAGACTTTTGTGCCCATTGGTTATACTTATATGCATGTATACAAGTCCTTTGGTTGATCTATTATCTCCCCCAGATCTCGCTACCCTCTCCCTGCTGTAATTTGACAGTCTACTTGTTGTTTTACTGTCTCTATATCTATCTTTTGGTTCATCAGTTTATAATGTTCTTTATTATCCATAAATGAGTGAGATCATGTGGTGTTTCTCTTTCATTGACTGGCTTATTTCACTCAGCATGATGTTTTCCAATTCCATCCAGGTTGCTGCAAATGATGAGAATTCCTTCTTTTTACGGCAGCATAGTATTCCATTGTGTAGATGTACCATAGTTTTTTGATACAATCATCTGCTGACAGGAACCTGGGCTGTTTCCAAATTCTAGCTATTGTAGATTGTGCTGCTATGAACATAGGGGTGCATATATCCTTTCTGATTGGTGTTTCTAGTTTCTTGGGATATATTCCTGGGAGTGGGATTACTGGGTAAAATGGGAGTTCCATTTTCAGTTTTTTGAGGAAACTCCACACTGTTCTCCACAGTGGTTGCACCGGTATGCATTCCCACCAGCAGTGCACGAGGGTTCCTTTTTCTCCACAACCTCGCCAACACTTGTCGTTTGTTGATTTGTTGATGTTGGCCATTCTGACAGGTGTGAGATGGTACCACATTGTTGTTTTGATTTGCATCTCTCGGATAATTAGTGACTTTGAGCATGTTTTCATGTGTCTTATGGCCTTCCTTCTGTCTTCCTTTGAGAATATTCTATTTAGGTCCATTGCCCATTTCTTAATTGGATCATTCATTTTCCTTTTATTTAGTTGTGTCAGCTGTCTGTAGATGTTGGAGATTAAACCTTTATCAGTGGTAACATTTGCAAATATGTTCTCCCACACAGTGGGCTTTCTTGTTGTTTTGTTGATGGTTTCTTTTGCTGTAAAAAAGCTTTTTATTTTGATGTAGTCCCATTTGTTTATTTTCTCTTTAGCTTCCATTGCCCTAAGGGGCAGTATGAGTGAAGAAGTTCTTTTGGCATATGTCTGAGATTTTGCTGCCTGTGGGTGCTTCTCGTATTTTTATGGTTTCCCGTCTTACGTTTAAATCCTGTATCCATTTTGAGTTTATTTTTGTGTTAATTGCCAATCTTAACAGTATTTTCTTTTAACAATTTAGGTGAATTTTCTGCAGGTGAAGATTTGTAAAAAGTTTGAATCTTAAATTTCCGTCACACTTAGCCTTTGTTTTATATTTCCTTAGCTAATTGATTAGGCCAACTGTCTGAAAATGCCTCAATCATCGCTTCTCGGCCTTTTGGCTAAGATCAAGTGTAGTATCTGTTCTTATCAGTTTAATATCTGATACGTCCTCTATCCGAGGACAATATATTAAATGGATTTTTGGAATTAGAGATGGAATAGGAGTTTGCTCCATCCACTCCACACATCGACCTGGTATTGCAGTACCTCCAGGAACTTTGCACAAAAAAATAAAAATAAAATAAAACTAAATTAAAATGCCTCCATCAAGAGTCTAGTACTCTTCTGGGGGAAAAAATAGCTTTGTTAAGTTTCCTCACTGTGCAGATTGCCTCTTTATCCCCTATCTTCATATCTTGTAGAATATCTCTCCATACAAAGGATGAAGGGAGAATATTTGGATTAATCCATGTGTAATGAAAGATAGCCCTACATGCTCTATTATTGCAAGTGGGTTCATAGCATCAGCTTGGTGCTAGATAATCAGTTATTGGTTAATTTCATAAATGGTTATCATTTTTAGAAATAAAGTATTTTAAATTAAGTATTTACATTAAAAAAAAAAAAGTCTTTTATTGATTTTTTTTACAGAGAGGAAGGGAGAGAGATAGAGAGCTAGAAACGTCGATGAGAGAGAAACATTGACCACCTGCCTCTTGGACACCCCCCACTGGGGATGTGCCGGCAACCCAGGTATCTGCCCTTGACTGGAATCGAACCTGGGACCCCTCAGTCTGCAGACCGACGCTCTACCACTGAGCCAAACCGGTTTCGGCAGTATTTACATTTTTTGACATAATGCTATTGCATACTTAGTAGACTGCAGTGTAGTATAACTGTAACTTTTATGTGCACTGGGAAACCAAAAATGATTGTGACTTGCTTTATTGCAATATTCACTTTATTGCGGTAATATGGATCCAAACCCTAATATCTCTGAGGGTATGCTTGTAATGGGAAATGATCACCATAGTAAGTGTAGTTAATGTTTGCCCTATTCATAGTTACATTTTCTTTTCTTATGATGAGAACGTTTAAGACCTACTGTCATGGTGTCTTTAAAATATATAATACAGTATTAACTGGAATCTCCATGCTCAGTCTCTTCTCAGTATAACTTTCTGTATATCTAGGTGAGTGCCTCCCATTTTGTTAAAAAAGTGGTAATGCTTTTGGATAAGAAATATGTGTTCATAACAAACTTTACATTTCTAAACATATTCTACTCTTTGAATTGACTGCTTTTAGAAGAAGAGACCAATCATTTTTCTTTGCCTGTTGAAATAAATTGTACTTATTGCTTAGAGCAGTGGGAAGACATCTTTTTCCATCCTTCCGTTCTTCTTTGCTTATTTATTCTATGAATAGCCTTGTTAAGATATAGTACATATACAGTACAATTTCCCCATTTAAATGTCCAACTTAATGGGTTTCAGTATATTGAATAGATTGCTTTCATGTCTTTGTCCCTTTGGGCTCCTATAACAAAATACCACAGGGTGGGTAGCTTATAAACAACAAACGTATTTCTCTTGGAGTTTGGAATTCCAAGATCTGAGTGCCAGCATAGCGGGGTAAGGACCCTCTGCCAGAAAAGAGACAAGGGAGTGCTCTTGTATCTCTTTTATAATGTTGCTACTCTCATTCATAAAGGTCTGCCCTCATGACCTAATCACTTCCCTAAGGCTTAGTCTCTTAATACTGTTACGTTAGAGGTCAGGATTTCATCCTATAATTTTTTTTTTTTTTGGAGGGGGGAGGCGGGAGGTAAGGTGGGGGACACACTCAGACCATAGCAGATTCATATGTACATTTTACTTAGGACAGATCTTATGTTTCAGGAATTTAAGATGGTGTCAGTGAACATCTTATGTTAATACAAATAATCCCTTAAATCTTTGGGGAAATAAAATAACCTATTACAAATGGGCAAAACTTTTTTTTTTTAAATATATTTTATTAATCTTTTTACAGAGAGGAAGGGAGAGGAGTAGAGAGTTAGAAACATTGATCAGCTGCCTCCCGCACACCTCCCACTAGGGATGTGCCCGCAACCAAGGCACTGGCCAGAATCGAACCCGGGTCCCTTCAGTCCGCAGGCTAACGTTCTATCCACTGAGCCAAACCGGTTTCGGCCAAATGGGCAAAACTTGACCGGCAGTTTACTATAAGTAGAACTATGAATGGTCAATAAAACACATGAAAAGGTGTTTCATCCCTATTGTAATTAATGATATGGAAGTTTTAAAACTTTTAGAAATATTAAAATTAATGTATATTTTTACCAAAATATGTGAACATAATTTATTTTTTTGACATAATTTAAAAGATGAGAAGCATGCCAAAGCCGGTTTGGCTCAGTGGATAGAGCTTCGGTTTGGGGATAGAGGGGACCTGGGTTCGATTCCGGTCAAGGGCATGTACCTTGGTTGCGGGCATATCCCCAGTGGGGGGTGTGCAAGAGGCAGCTGGTCGATGACTCTCTCTCATCGATGTTTCTAACTCTATCTCTCTCCCTTCCTCTCTGTACAAAATCAATAAAATATATATATATAAAAAAAAATGAGAAGCATGTTAAAGATGAACAAGAAAAACAATAGTTCTTTGCTTTTCCATCTCCCTTCTCAGGCAACTACTTTCAGCTCCTTTGCTTACTTCTTATTATTGTTGTTTTTTCTTCCTTTTCCTGAATAAAAGGCTGATTCCATTCTCTCCCAGTTTGAAATGGTTGCCGCATTGCTTAAGATAATATCTTCTAGGACCATGAACTGGGTCAAATTGTTTACTGTTATAGAGCACAATAACATGTAGAATGCCAGACTGCTCCAAGTCCAAAGGTTAATTTTTTGAAATTGGAACTTCTTATATTTTTTAAAGAAGATAGCTATTATATTCATTAAATTGAAATCTGAATTAATATATTTCCTAAAGCATTTAATCTAGAAGCAAATCAGAACATCAATTTCTTTTCCAAAGTGTATCAGTATTTCATCATTTAGTTTCAAGTTTCTTATGTTTCTGCATCTCCAGTTGCAGCTTTTTCATTTTTAAACAGGATAAGTAATCTTTAGTTGTGACCTATTTAATGATACATTCACAAAATCTTTCTACCCTGACATTATTTTCATTGTATATTTTATTGATTAAATTTTAACTTAGATTCATTTCTTACCTAGCATTGAGTTAACCTCAAAACTCATGTTTTGATTTTTTTTGCAATGAATTTTAAATGAAAATTCTCATTCCCATTTGTCCTTGGGCCGTTTACCTTTCCTGTTAATGAATTCTGGAGAGAAATCTTCCTCTGAAAGGATACTGTGTCTTTGTTTCCTTTTTACAGTATCTGATATGCTTCTTTCCTATTAAATGCCTCTCTCTCAGCTGGCTGTTGTATATCTTTTATAAAACTTATTCAATTTGTCAATAATCTTCACTGCTAGGAAATATAACCTAGTGTTTACAAGTACTTCTTCAAATACTTTGAATTTTAGTTTTTTTAATAGCAAAAATTCCGAAGTGTGTAAGTGGTTAAAACTTGGTTTGCTTGTCCTGGCTGCTGAGGCTGTTAGTTGAATGGCATCCTGTGCCCAGAAAGGTTGCTGGTTCTATTCCAGGTGAGGCCGCATGCCTGTGCTACAGGCTGTACGCCTAGTAGCGGGCAGCCGATTGATGTTTCTCTCTCTCTCTCTCTCTCTCTCTCTCTCTCAAAATTAATTAAAAAAACAAAAACAAAAACTTGGTTTGCTTTAGTTTGACTAAGAAAAATGTTTAAAAATATGACCTTTTCTTTTTAAACTCATTACAGATTTTTTGTTTTAAACAATGAAGCTGGGTTATTGGAATACTTTGTGAATGAACAGTCTAAAAATCAAAAGCCCAGAGGTACTCTGCAGCTTGCAGGAGCTGTAATATCACCCAGCGATGAAGACTCTCACACCTTCACTGTAAATGCTGCCAGTGGGGAACAGTATAAACTCAGAGGTATGATTGAGATGCGAGAATTAATAGTGTGATCGTCTTTTTCCCTTGAGAAGTTGGTATACTTCCCTGCTTTCATTTGGGTTTTAGAAATAGAACTGTTATTGATGATGTAGATACAATATTCTAAACCTTGGAATTGCTTTAAGAATTTATGAAATCTGTTTTAATAAATAATTTTTTTAGATGGGACAATGAACAAGCTGTTTAAGATTGACCCCTCTAAAATATTTGTGGAGATGAAACCCTAATTACTAAAAAAATCTAAAAATATAGGCTTCTTTAAATGATATTTTTAAATGTCTGCCATTGGTTAGAGGTCTCTCACTTTTCTTGATTTGATTTGTATTTTGTGGTTTTTAGGAAGTAAAGGACATTTATTAATATGTTCATTCTCATTAAAATAAAATAGTTATATTTGTTTAGATAAATTTAATTTATGTAGAAGTTTGTGATTTTTTTAAATCTAATTAATATACATAATGTATAATGTTAATCTTAGCTGAGCATAATAAAGTTTTGTTGTGTGTTTTTTTAATTGTCACCGGAGGATATTTCTCCATTGATGTTTTTTAGGGAGAGTGGAAGAGGGAGAAACATCGATGTGAGAGAAACACATGGATTGGTTGCCTCCTGCATGAGCCCTGACCAGGGCCCGGGCCAGGGAGGAGTTGCAACCAAGGTGCATGCTTTTGACCAGAATCGAATGTGGGACCCTTTGGTCCACAGGCCATTGCTCTGTCCGCTGAGCAGAACTGGCTAGGGCTAAATAAGCATATTTTCATGAGAAACTTGATATATCAAGTGTCATATCCCCATCTAGCTGCATGTAATTTATCCTCCTTATTAAATAGCCACATCCAGTTACTGTGCTACCCAACAAGATTGACGCTTGGGTCTCTTTTTTACGTCCCTGCAGTCAGGGACATTTGCTCTAGGGAGAGTAGTACCAGTCCATGGTTTTCAGTGATCTTTTCTTCCTGCTGTAGACAATTGTATCCCAAAAAGAATTATAAAAGTGAGTAACTCATAGATTGTTTTTATCAGCCACAGATGCTAAAGAGCGACAGCATTGGGTTAGCAGACTTCAGATATGTACACAACATCACACTGAAGCTATTGGCAAGGTATGTGGATTCATGTGCAATATTAATGCATAGAAATGGGGAAATAATTTTTTAAAATTTCTTTTTACATTTTTTTAAATTGAGATGCTATGCACAAACTCCTGTGTGTAATTCGTGGTATTTTAGTACAGTCACACCTCAGCTCCCGGATGTCTCCAGTCTCTTAACAGTTCGGTTCTTGACCAAGTTCATGGAAAAAGGGTTTCAGTCTTTGAACAGAATTTCAGTTCTGGATCCTATCAGTCCTTTTTTGCTGATACATCAGCATAAACAAAAGGCATCTCTCAGGCCACAAACAAAGGAGAGAATATAAGTTAGTTTACTGCCAAATCTTGGGTATTGAATATCTCAGGAAATCCTGATGTGAATATTTCTTGGTTGTTTGTTTTTTTTTCTTTTGTTGCTGGCAAAATGGACAGTTAGCACAATTTTAGAACATAAAGTGGCCATCAAGTGCTAATTTCGCAATAGTTATGGAAAAACAACAACAATGATCACAGGCAATTGAATAGGTAGAATATACCTCTTGACTTGGATATACAAAAAGCATCTAGCCAGTGACAGCATTTCAGAGGCAGTGAAAGATACTGCATGTATGCTGAAAGTGATTCATTTAAGGCAAGCATGGGCTGAGAGTCTGACATGCTTGATTTAAGGTTATAATAGGGGGTTGTTTAATAAAGTATATAAGTAATAAGGTTATAGGGTTGTTTTTAAGAAAAGAAGTGTTTGTTTATAGATTAAGCAGCACCTTAAACATATACTACTGTGTTTCTCCGAAAATAAGACATCCTCCGAAAATAAGACCTAGTGCATGGAAAGATAAGATATCCCCTGAAAATAAGACCTAGCGCAACTTTGGGAGAAAAAATAATTTAGGACACTGTCTTATTTTCGGGCAAACAGGGTATATCAGTATTTCAGTATTTTGTAAGAAAGGTTAAAACAGGGAATCATTTGGGGGTCTGGAATGAATTAATTCAATTTACATTATTTCTAATGGGAAAAATTGTTTCGGGTTTTGAACAAATCACTTCAGAAACAGTTTTCCAGAACAAATTAAGTTCAAGAACCAAGGTTCCACAGTATAGCTGCAGGACTGTGCTATCATTTCAACTAATTCTGGAACATTTTCATCGTCCTCCAAAAAACCTATATCCATTAGCAGTGACTCGCTATTCTCACCTTTCCTAGCTACTGGAAAACTTGAATTTATTTTTTATTTCTATGATTTTCTATTCTGGGTATTTATATAAATGGAACCATGCAATATGTGGCTTTTCTGTGGGTATCTGGCTTTTTACACTCAGCATGACGTTCTCAAGGTTCATCTGTGTTATTGCATGTATCTTATTTTATTCCTTTTTAATGGGTGGACAATATTCCATTGTATGGATATCATGTTTTATTTAATCATCCATCAGTTGATGGAAATTTGGATTTCCTGTTTGTGGCTATTATCAATAATAGTACAGTGAACATTTGTGTTTAAGTTTGGGTGCACACATGATCTCAGTTCTTAGGGTATATATTTAAGAGTGGGATTATTGGGTCATGTGGTAGTTCTCTATTTAATTTTTTAAAATATATTTTTTATTAGTTTCAGAGAGGAAGGAAGAGGGAGAGAGAGATAGAAACATCATGAATCATGAATCAGCTGCCGCCTTCAAATCCCCAACTAGGGATCGAGCCCACAACCCGAGCATGTGCCCTTGACCGGAATCAAACCTGGGACCTTTCAGTTCACAGGCCGATGCTTATCCACCGAGCAAACCCTGCTGTGGCTGTTAATTTTTTTGAGGAATTGCCAAACTGCTCTCCAAAGCGGCTGAGCCATTTCACATTCCTACCAGCAATGTATGAGGGCTTCAGTTTTTCACATTCTCGGAAATGTTTGTTATTGTAATCTGGGTGGTTGTTTTTTTCTTATTGTTATAGCCATCCTAGTGGACATGAAATGGGATGTCAGTATAGTTTTTATTTCATTTCCTAATGACTAATGTTGAAAGTCTTCTCATATGTTTATTGGTCATTTGTATATCTTTGGAGGTTTTTGGGTGTGTTTTTTTAAGTTGAAAAGAAGAGTCTCAGTACTTGACATCTGAGTTCAGAGATATCTAAAAACTAGTATCTGGGAAGAATAAAGGATTCTATACCTAGGTGAGAGTTGGAATTAAAATTTTTTCCCCCTCTAGTGTTTTTCCCCCATAAGTGAGTTTTAAAAAGTTGTTTGTGATTTAGGCCTACTGATTTACTTATACTGCAAGATTACAATCAGTGGCTGTGATCAGAAAGCACCAGTTTGTTCCAAAGATACTTGCATATTACATTTAGAAAATTTATGTTAAATATTGCTAAGTATATTTTTGCTTCAATCATGATGTTTAAAAATCTGAAATTAGAAAGTTATTATTCTAATCTTTATAAAATGTGAAAAAGTATTCTTGATAGCACACCAGGAATTAAATTTCTAAATACATTAATTTATGGGTATGTGAAATGCTTATAGTTTGTGTGCCTTAAAATTTATCAGTTTCAGAAATGTTCTTATAGTCAATTCTGAGATTAATTTTTAAAACTCATAGGTTCAGGATTAAGAGCATACATTGTTTTTAAAAGGAATGATTTTCTTTGTCTAATAGAATAACCCTCCTCTGAAATCACGGAGCTTCTCACTTGCATCTAGTGGTAATTCTCCTATATCCCAGAGGAGGCCAAGTCAAAATGCCATTTCTTTTTTTAATGTTGGACATTCCAAACTACAATCAATGGGCAAAAGACCTCACTTACCTCCAGACCATCTTGTAGAAGTCAGAGAAGTAAGTATGAATTGAAGTCAAGTTAAAATGCACAAAATAATCTTACCTACTTGGTTTTATCACTAAAATTTTTTAAAATTCTATTTGTGTCTTCTGGGGCCTTCAACGTTTCCCATGTAGTATGCTTAGATAATTTTTAAGTCTTAATGATTCCCAGTTGGGGGACTGGGAGGAAAATTGAAAGGATTAAGAAGTACAAATTGATAGTTATAGAATAGCCCCAGAATGTGGATTGCAGCATGGGGCATACAGTCAGCAATGTTATGATGCTATATGTGGGGCTGAGTAGGTGCTTGAAATATGATGGCTGTCCAACTTTGGCCATCATGCTATCTGCCTGAAACTGGTTCAGAATGATATTGAATGTGGATTGTGATTGCAATTTTTTAAAAAACAAAATATTTCCTGATTATATATGGTATCCAAAGTTTTCTCAAGTCTGTCAGCTATGTAATAGCAAACTCATTTTTCAAAAGCTTGTATTTGTTATTTCTCAAGTAAAGGTACATACTCCTTTAATGTAAAATTTAAGCCTAGCACCGAAACTGGTTTGGCTCAGCGGTAGAGCATCCATTTGCGGACTGAAAGGTCCCAGGTTCGATTCCGGTCAAGGGCATGTACATTGGTTGCGGGCACATCCCCGGTAGGGGGTGTGCAAGAGGCAGCTGATCGATGTGTTTGTAGATCTCAATCTCTCTCCCTTCCTCTCTGTAAAAAATCAATAAAATATATATTTTTTAAAAAGTTTAAGTCTAGTGGGAAGACTATATGGCCAAACAAGTGACTCCTTTATTTGTTTGTTTGTTTGCTTGTTTGTTTATTTATTTATCCTTACCCGAGGGTGTTTTTCCATTGATTTGTTTAGAGAGAGTGGAAGGGAGGGAGGAGAGAGAGAGATAAACATTAAAGTGAGAGAGACACAAGTGAGAGCGACACAGTCCTCAGGTCCGATGTTCTATCCACTGAACCAAACTAGCGAGGGCAGAGTGTACATCTTGATGTAATTTGCATGTAATCACATTCTGGATTAAGAAATGAAATATTGCCCGGCTGGAGTGACTCAGCGGTTAAGCTTCGATGCCAGAAGTAGCTGGTTCAATTTTCAATCAGGGCAGTGAGTTGCAGGCTCAGTCCCCAGTAGGGGACATACAGGAGGCTGCCGATTGATGATGTTCTTTTCTCATCAATGTTTCTATCTCTCTATCCCTCTCCTTCCTCTCTCTCTAAAAATGTCAATAAAAACATATTTAAAAAGAAAAACTGCAATTTAAGGTTCCATTTAAAAAAATATATTACTAGCACCTTAGAAGATCCTTTTTATACCTCTCCATCACTATACCTTTCTTTCTAACACCATGGATTTATTTTACCTATTTTTGAAATTTCTAAAACAGGAATTAAGTAGTGTGTGCTCCTTTGGGTATGGCTTCTTTTCTTTTTTTTAAAAAAAATATATATTTATTGATTTTTTTTTTACAGAGAGGAAGGGAGAGGGATAGAGTTAGAAACATTGATGAGAGAGAAACATCTATCAGCTGCCTCCTGCACACCTCCTACTGGGGATGTGCCCACAACCAAGGTACATGCCCTTGACCAGAATCAAACCCAGGACCTTTCAGTCCGCAGGCCAACACTCTATCCACTGAGCCAAACCGGTTTCGGCAAATGTACAGTATTTAATGTATATTTTAATTTTATTTATCTATTCCAGTGTTGATGGAAACTTGAGTTGATGAACATATATATGTATATCTAACGGTATAATTATTCAATAATGGATTGCATTTATTTAACTCTATTAACTCTAGTAGATATTGCCAGTTGTTTTTCAAGAGATTGTAATAAGGTTGGATTATTGAAAGTTAGTGCCATAGACTGAAAGGTCCCAGGTTTGATTCTGGTCAAAGGCATGTACCTTGGTTGTGGGCACATCCCCAGTGGGAGGTGTGCAAGAGGCAGCTGATTGATGTTTCTCTCTCATCAATGTTTCTAACTCTATCCCTCTCTCTTCCTCTCTGTAAAAAATCAATAAAATATATTTTTAAATAAATAAATAAATAATTATTTGGAACAGCTAGCCTCTGAAAGTAAAAGAATCTCTCCACTATAAAATTTTTATGTGAACTAAAATAGTGTTCAAAGGATGGGTAATCAAGGAACCTTCTGATCACAATAGAGAAATTAAGTAAGCATAGTAAATTCTGTTTCATTTTTAAAAATTGGCTTACTTATCTATCACTGCTCTTCCATTGGCTCTATTAGAAAAAGTGGACAGGACTCTGTCAACAAAAAGAACCCAAATCTGAAAATATTAGAAATAATTTTATTTGGGTTTATCTGAGGACTGTGGTCTGAGAGCAGACCTTCAGAAACCTTAAAACAGTGCTCTAACTTTGGAAAAGTGCGGGGGACTTACACAGGCAGAGGACTAAGTGAAAAGCACATGTGATGCTTTAGAAGTTTCAGTTAGGTTGTGTACAGTCAGTGACTAATAGTTTTAGGTCAAATGGAAGGGGTGGATAAGGAAGATAAGGTTGGGTTATCGTGCATGCCCAGGTGTCAGAGAGTCTGAGCACAGGGTCTGGAGATAATTAAATTGCTTTTAAACTCCTTGAGGTGAATTTTGATCAGGATGTAGGAAGAACAGGTACTGTTTTCTACAGATCTTTAGTGTTAAACCTGAATAGGCTACATATACGGAGGTTGACAAAGGTAGCTTTACAGTTGTTTGTATGGGAAAAGATATGCAGATTATGACTATTTCAATCGCTTTATTAAGTAAAAAAAAAAATGTCACAATGGCACAGTGCACTTAAGTACAATCTTATAAATGCTCAAATTGCTGGCCTTCATTATTTACACATTCTTGTAGTCTGCTTGCTGTACTCACTTTGGCACAGAATTTTTTATTATCAATTTCTTGGCATGCTAAACCTACTCTTGCCCACCCCCTGTTTGTAAGTTTAATATATCCTAAAAGTGGCTAGAAAGCTGAATATTGTCATTAAAAAGGCAACTGTATTATAGTATTTACAGAAATGATGAGTGGGACTCACAGAACTGTTTTCCTTAGATGATGTCTCATGCTGAAGGACAACAAAGAGACTTGATTAGACGAATTGAATGCCTTCCTGCTTCTGGCCATCTTAGTTCCTTGGACCAGGATCTCTTAATGCTCAAAGCTACTTCCATGGCAACTATGAACTGCTTAAATGACTGCTTTCATATTCTCCAGTTGCAGCATGCATCGCATCAGAAGGGCTCATTGCCTCCAGGTAAGTTATAGATTATAGGTAGGACTTAACAGTAAGGTCCAAAACCTGGAAAGGACTGTGTTTGTTGTAATTCTCACTTCAGAAAATCTTAATTAAAAACAAAAAATAGAGAACCAATGAGCTTTTTAAAAATATATATATATATATTTTATTGATTTTTTTTACAGAGAGGAAGGGAAAGAGAGAGAGTTAGAAACATCGATGAGAGTCATCATCGATCAGGTGCCTCTTGCACACCCCCTACTGGGGCTGTGCCCACAACCAAGGTACATCCCTTTGACCGGAATCGAACCCGGGACCCTTCAGTCCACAGGCTGACACTCTATCCACTAAGCCAAACCGGTTTCGGCCAATGAGCTTCTTTAATGATCACTCTGTTATAGAAAGTCTTTTATTGTGCCCTTTTTTCGATCTAAAGTGATTTGGGGTTTAATGTCTAATATCATTTAATATCTCTTTAAAGACCTCAAACTCAGCATTTCAAAAACTGAACTAATGCCGAAACCGGGTTGGCTCAGTGGTAGAGCGTCGGTCTGTGGACTGGGGGTCCCAGGTTTGATTCCGGTCAGGGGCATGTGCATTGGTTGCGGGCACATCCCCAGCGGGGGGTGTGCAAGAGGCAGCTGGTCGATGTTTCTCTCTCATCAACGTTTCTGGCTATCTCTCTCCTTTCCTCTCTGTAAAAAATCAATAAAATATATTAAAAAAAAAAAAACTGAACTAAAAACCCACAGCTCTTGTATTTGTGTTAAAATACACAAATTACTATTTGTAGTGTGATATTACTATTTATCCAGTTGACCAAAGTAGAAACACTGGAATTATTTATTGAGTTTGGGTTCAGTCCACTATTCATTGTTTCCATATTGAGATATATATTAAATCTTGAAGTTGCCTTTTAGTTTGAAAAATAAGGTATACATTTAGTATTTGAGAGCACCTATTTGTTGAAATTCATTTACTAGAAAAGAATGTTATTTCATGAGAGAACAAAAAATTAATTTTTCTACTAAATGAGATGAATGAACTCTTTATTGAGATATAATTGATATGAAACATTATGTGAGTTTAAGGTATACATGTTGATTTGTTACGTAAATATTGCAGCCTATAGGTACATATATATGATTACCACCAAACCAGTGGTTCCCAACCTTTTTTTTTGGCCACCTAAACATCTCTGAAATCCTGATGTCCCTCCTATGACATACAATTCTTATTCCAAAAGGGAACTCCTATTCCCAGGGAGGAAGCCTAAAAGGCCATTAACCTTGTTTAAACAAGCTTCCAGAGAACATGGCATCCATGAAAGAGGAAAATAAAAGAACAAAAGGACAGTTGAAGTACTGAGAAAGAAGTCACCAAGAAATAGTTTAAAAAATAATGATATGAAGTGATATGAAAAAAATAGCAAATAAAGTTTCAAAACATAATAGAGGACTGAAATGCTTAAAGTATGTCACAATATATATTTATATACTGTAAATGAGGCCCCTAGAATCATAAGAAATGCAAAAAATTCCCTGTTAATAACTCATTCTCAAATTGCCCTCCTTGAATATCAAATTGCCCCTCTGTAGGAAATATGCCCCACATTGGGAACCACTGCACCAAACCATTAGGTAACACCTCAGTTGTGCACATAATTCTCATTTCTTTTTGTAGTGAGAAAATTTAGGATCTTATACATATATAATACAGTATTATTGACCATAATTAGTATGCCGTACATTAAATCTGTGGAACTTGTTCATCTTCTAGTTTCGGGTTTGTACCTTTAACAACATCTCTGTAATCCCCCTATCCCATCATATTTTATTAATAGTAGTAACTTAATATTTCATAACAACTCACTGTTCTCTGAATAAATATTCAGCTTACTCCCCTTACTTGTGAAAGAAAGGTATTTTAGAAAGATACCGAGTCCCTGCTCAGGAAAGTTTACCATATTCAGGTATTGATCCCATCCTCCATCTGCCTAAGTTCAATATTTGAAGCTACAAGCTATTTTTAATGTCAATTGTAGGTATAGGTCCGGGCAGTATTATAGAGGCCTATAAGGTATGTATAGTACCCTTAAGGAACTAATAGTGCACTTGGGACAACATGTAAATATGTGTACTATATGTATAAAGTGCAACTTAAATCGGAACAAAGTACTGTGGAAGAATATAAATGGACTATCAAAAGGTCTGAGAAAGACACAGAAATGCTACAAAAACCAATTACATAGCTTAGAGATGGGAGGGATAAGGGAGACAGCATTCCAAAGTGACAGAAAATCCTAAATTGTGAGTTATGAACATGAACTGTTACCTTGGAATTCTAACAAGTCCGATATAAATTTTCTTCTATTATAGAGCAACACACACATATTATAAAGAACTTATAAGCTGCTATACAATTGAAAGATGAAACAAAAATTATGCATTGTTTTATCAACCAGAAACTGCCAGTGTTAATGGATTAGTATACTCCCCACCATTTTTTCCCCCCATTTTTCTTTTTAGTTTTTGTTTCATTCCATTATTAGAAAATATGTGTTTGTATTTTAAATTTCTCAATATGTGATATGCTTTTGGTAAACGTAAGTTTTAATGACTTTATTATATTCTTTTGAGGGGATAGAGGTAATTTAGTTTACTTAACTATTCCCCTGTGTTAAACATTGGATGTATTACCCTAAGTTATGAAATTTGGGTTAACTCTGGTTTGGGAATAATTTTGTCAGTTAAATAAAACAATGTTTCCAGTTTATGCTACTTAATTTTTTTAAAGTACAACAAGGAGTATAATGCTAGATACTAGATGCTTAACAAATACTTGATTAATTAATTAAATCTATATAGTTTTTAAAATTCTTAGAAATTTCATTTGTGTAGTTTAAATGAATACAGTCTTATTTTAAGTGATTTCTTTATGATTAATGAAGCATGCACATTATAAATTGCTTTTTTAATGAAAAAAGGGAAACATTGTAAACTTTTAGGTCTGTAGAAATATAACCTCTAGTCATTTGAAAATGAAAGTAATAACTGGAAAAACTGAATTATCTTCCCACTTAAGTGTTATTATGACACTAGAAATTAAATCTTATTTCCAGTTAGTGTTTAGTCTCATACGATCTTTTATATATATATATATATTTTTTTTTTTTTAATTGATTTCAAAGAGGGAGAGAAAGAGAGAAACATCAATGATGAGAGAGCATCATTGATCGGCTGCCTCCTGCATGCCCCCCACTGGGGATTGAGCCCGCAACCTGGGCATGTGCTCTAACTGGAATGGAACCATGACACCCTTTGGTTCATAGGTCGAGTTTCAACCAGTGAGCCACACCACCTGGGCAATAAATTTTGTTAAGATTTTAATCAGTTGAACAATCTCTTAAAATAGATCTGTTAAATTTATTGTTTGTGTGCCTTTTATTTTTAGAAGTAAAGACATCTAGATAAATATATTAAAAATAATCATTTTAAGAGAGGGACAAGGTGTTTTCTTTGGAATTTTGAAAGAGGCTCCATGAACTTACCCAGGGCATTGCCCCAGGCATGGCTTTCCCCAATTAACAAGTGAAACTGAACACGTGGTTGGGCAAAATGCTCCGGTATCCTGATAACTGGGTAACTTACCTCTCTGCAGAAGTCTGGGGTTTTGTCATAGCCTGAATAAACTCCACACTGTTTAAAATTCCTGCTTGGTAGACTGAGCATCCCTTATTGTAGCACTCTATAGCCAAGCTTCTGTGAAACCTAGATCAGCCTCTGAAATCAAATGGAACATTTTCCATTATTGATTAGGCATAGAATCTACTTTGTTAAACTAGTTAAGGGTAATAAGAGACATTTAAGTCATTAATTGAGAAGATGACAGGTCTCTAAATGTGACTACTGTCTTTCACTGGGTCAGCTATTATTTATTCAGTAGAAGAGGCTTTCAATTTAAAAGTATATGGAGCTTTTTTTTATATGACTGAAAAAAAGAATGGATATGTATTTACAATCCTTAACTTAGATCAAGGGGGCTATATTGCTTGGTTAGAGAATTGCTACTGAGAATAAAATTCATCCCAATTGAAGCAAATTTAACTGTTTCACAGTCTCAGGCTCCTGCTGTAATTGTGACTCATTAAAGCCTAATTTGCATATTTTTTGATTACTAGAAGGGCAGGGTTCATAAGGAAAGGACAAGTCAGCTGGTAGGATGAGAATGTGCTTTGCGATTCACAGATTTGCCCAAGAAGTGAGTTCAGTCCTATTCAGGGTTGATTCTTTTAAAAGGTGATATCTGTTTTCAAGTTGCAAATTACTCTTTTGTAAAACACCAATCATGGTGCGCATGCTAATGAGCTACGTATGGCTGTCTTGGCAGTCTCTTAACAGGTTGAATTGCTTTTAGTCTTGTAGGCTCAAAACAAAATTGTTTAATAAAATCTACATCTGCTGAACTTTCCAGATTATGAGCAAGTTTCAGGGAAAGTTTTCTCTTGCTTCATCAGGAACGACAATCGAGTGGTTAGAACCAAAGATACCTTTATCAAACCACTATAAAAATGGAGCTGACCAGCCCTTTGCAGCCGAGCAGAGTAAGCCAATGGCAGTCCCAGAAGAGCAGTGTGTTGCGGAATCTGGACTCTTAGCAAGGGTAAGGTAATATGAAAATATGATTTTGGTGTAAAATTAGAAGCCACTCAAGAGGGGTCAGTTCCCTGTTCGTTGTCAGGGTGTGCAGGTCAACCTAACACCAGAGCAACATTCTTGCAGACTCTACCTGCTTTGACTTTGGAAGAGGTCTGTTGTATAAAACTTATGCGTATTGTGTTTTCCATGTTAAATTATGTGCCCTTTTCAGTTTTGGTTACTTTTGCTTGATAAAAATGTATTTAAAGATTGAAATTGCATGTTTTTCTTTTTCTAGAAAATAGCTTATCTAATATAAGATTATTTGCATGTTTCTCTCTTCCAGTTCTTAATTTAACATTATTTACTAGATTTTATTATGTTTACAGGTTTAAAGGTTTACTATTACTTTTTTTTTATAGTGAGCACTTTAACAAACCAAATTTTGAAAGTGTTATTCTACTTAAAATAGCAATAGTCTTAGGGTTTGGTATTTTTTATAAAGTACTAGTTATCCCACATTTCTCAGAAGCTGGAGTATTTTATTCTATTTATAATTCCACCACTATAGAAAATGATACTGGGTGTTGTTGTTTTTTGCCTTTTGGATTCACATTTGTTATTTTTATGGTTATCATAATTACAGAGATAGTGTGTTTTTTTAAGCTCTTTTTACTTGGTATTTCTCATAAGCACTCTTCCTATGATATTTTGGCCTATATAATTAAAGGTTGAAACAGGCTACTGAATATCTAGGTTTTTATTTTTTTATTGCAATAGCACTCTATCATCTTGTCTACTTTTTTAACCCTCCTTTTTATTTGTATTATATTTCTAGGCTATATTTCTAAGTAGAATTATTGAGTCAAGAGTAATGCACAGTTTATGGTAATTTGTATATTAGCAAATTACTTCTTAAAAAAATGACACAAGAGACTTTTTTGTTGTTAATCCTCATCGGAAGATATATTTTCCATTGAATATTCTTAGAGTGTGGAAGGAAAGGGGAGAGACATAGAGAGAGGAACATCGATATGAGAGAGCGAAATCAATTGGTTGCTTTTCACACTTGACTGTGTCCAGGGATTGAGTCTACAACCAAGATACGTGCCCTTGACCGGAATTGAACCCATGACACTTCAGTCCACAGACCAAAGCTCTATCCACTAAGCACAACCGGCTAGGGCTGACACAGGGTCTTCTAAAGCTGGTGCCCCGGCCCGTGTGGCTCAGTTGGTTGAGCGTCATCCCATGCACCACAGGGTTGTCAGTTCAATTCACAATCAGGGCATATGACCCAGGTTGTGGGTTTGATACCCGGTCAGGGTGTGTGCAGGAGGCAACCGATAGATATTTTTCACATCGATATTTTTCTCCCTTCCTCTCCCCCTCCCCTCTCTAAAGTCAATAGAATCACATTTTAAAAAACAAAATAAAACTGACAAAGGCCTTGACTTAAGGAGGCAGGCAGCATGGGCAAGAGAGAAGAAAAAAGTATATAATGCTGAGATTTTTTTCCCTACAACTTTTCGACAAGGTCATTTGTGGAGTCAATCAGTAAATATTAAGCTATGTAGTAATATATGTCAAGTCCAATGTTAAGAATTAGAGGAGACACAAAAACAGATGACTGTTCTTGTAACTGAAGAGATTTGGAATCACAGCACATACACTGAAAAACTGAGGTGAAGCAGTATTTGTTTCTTAATTGATATTGTTTAGACTACTTGGATATGGGCATTCAGAAAAAGAGCTGTACTGGATAGAGTGTATAAGAAATGCTTTGGAGAGAAAAGCTCTTGGACTTTGCAAGGAGACAAGATTTAAAGAGGAATAGTGAAGGAATCTTAAAGATGGGAGAGTAGCACAAGCAGGGAGGATGCTTGCCTGATGGTTTTGAATCCAGATCTTGTTTTTTACTAACGTGGGCCAATTAACCTCTCTTAACTTCAGTTTTCTCATTTGTAAAGCAGGGATGATGATAATATCGTATAAGATTGTTATGAAGGTAAATTTAGTAGGGCACCTGGTTTATGGAAAATGACCACAGGGTTGTTGGCTTTTACAAATCCAGTGACCATTCATGTTGCATTCTGAGTGGAATGATAATCCCTGGAGTATTGCTCCATAGAATACAGTGTAAGCTGTGCCCAGAGGAGAATAAAAATCTTATAGAATAATTTTGTCTTAAATGTGATATATATAACAGGGTCATGAGCATGGGGGGAGGGATGATTTGTTTAAGAAGACACTTGTAATTAAAGTGTGGATAGAAGCTATAGAAGTAGGAGTGAAGACAAATGAATAGGTAACAGGCACCTCAAATGAAAAATCAGTTGGACTTATAATTGACTGGATATAAGGTTGGATCAAAGATGATCCCAAGTTTTTTAGCCTAAATGATTAGATAAGATTGTGGTGCCAGTCACAAAGCTAGGAAAATTAGGAAGAAAGCTTTTTGAGAAAAAAGGTTTAGTATGATTTATGAATATAGTTGGATTTTATGTGAAAAGAGGATAAGTGATTATAAATATATATAAAAAGCAGTTGGAGCCGGGACCGGTTTGGCTCAATGGATAGAGTGTCGGCTTGGGGACTGAAAGGTCCCGGGTTCGATTCCGGTCAAGGGCATGTACCTTGGTTGCGGGCATATCCCCGGTAGGGGGTGTGCAAGAGGCAGCTGATCGATGACTCTCTCTCATCGATGTTTCTAACTCTCTATCTCTCTCCCTTCCTCTCTGTGTAAAATCAATAAAATATATTAAAAAAAAAAAAAAAAAAAAAGCAGTTGGAAATGATGAAATTAAAGCTTTGGAGAGAGATTAGGACTTGAGATATAATTTGCAAGTCAAAAAACTATAAACTATATATTATATACTCCATCTTTATTCTTCTAAATGAGAATACAAAATGTGCTGGCGGTCAGGATAGAGGCATATGTTGGAGATGCAGCACAGACGTAGGGAGGAGAAGATTGTTATATTTTCAAATCTTTTGAAATGTTGAGTAGACAAAGTATATCACATGTAAGTAGAAAAAATTAGTACATATTTTACTAAATTACAAGAGATTAGACTTAATTGAAGCACATCATAATAGACATGAATATAAAAAAATTCACATATGCCTTTTTTTGAAATATGAGTGTTGATGCAAGTTGGAGATACATAGCAGTGGAGGTTTCGTGTCAGGCAATGGAGTGAATAAACCCCATGAGGCTAGAATGAAGCTTCTGGTTCTGTTGTGCCCAAGTCAGGAATCAGGATAAAAAATGTGTGTGTGTGTGTGTGTGTGTGTGTGTGTGTGTGCGCGCGCGTGTGTGGTGTGTGTGTGTTTGCCATGCAATCTCCAAATTGAATGAATTCCTTGTTCTACACTATTTGCTAACCATTCTGGTTTTGTAGGGATTTTATACATTTGGAATTTATTTGAAATTTGGCAATGCTTTATTTATTTTATTCTTTTATCTTAAGCTTTTCTTTAGAAAGACATGATGACCTATAAGAAGAGCCATTTTCAAAAGAAAGGAGACCTTCCAAGTTTTTTCATTCACACCAGGTTTTAGAATCAGTATTCAATAGAATTCCTTTTCCTATTCTAATAAGTGAGTTGACTATTTTTATAAATACAATAAAACCCATATTTCTTTAAATAGGTTTTTTGCCAGATTATACTGTATTTCTTTAATTTAATACTCTTTTCATTAGGGGAAACTGCAACGTAAACTTTATCTTGTATAATCATGTCAGGGTTACATTTGCATTATTAATCTGTGTCTTAGGTTATGACCCCAATGCAGTGGTACCTAGTCATAGGACTGGAGAAGATTATATAATCAAGACCTGTTAGGTTGTGTGGTGTGTTTTCAACTTTTCTCAAGTGAATAATTATTATAGTTAATATCCATACAGAGAGAGGGGGCTTAGGGGAATAATCAACCCCTCCGCCCGTTTTATGATGAATAAACTTTCCCAAGAATGTTTACATAAACTATATTGTGCAAATGACTTAGGATAGATAACAGGAAATACTTCATGGAAAGACTTCCTAGTCATTGAAAGGAGGAAGTGAGAAAGCCTTTGGAATTTCTCTTCAAGCTCATAAAAACAGAAATAATTCTGATTTGTACAAACAATAATTGCGTAGTCTTAACAAGAGGAAATAAACTAAGCCATTAATTGATTTATCAGAATTTGAACAGATACAGATTTCCTTGGTAGAAGAAAAGAGGAGGAAAAAAAGAGAAAGAGGTAGAAGAATGGCTAGAAACCCACTACCCTTTAACTCTGTCACTATGTTTAATATTTTGTTGTATTTTGAAAGAACATTAAATTCTTGATTTTGTGCCTGATTAGGATTGGTTTTCTCTGCCTAGCTACACAAAATAGATTAACTTCTTGGATGATAGGATTTGGTTATGGGACGAGAAAACCAAAGGCAGGGACATCTTTAAAAAGGAAAGTTATGCCTGACTGACCAGCCTGACTCAGTAGTTGGGCATCGACCTATGAACCAAGAGGTCACCGTTCAATTCCCAGTCAGGGCGCATGCCCAGGTTGTGGGCTCCATCCCCAGTGTGGGGCATGCAGGAGGCAGCCGCTGATGATTCTCTCTCATCATTGATGTTTCTATCTTTCTCTACTTCTCCCTTCCTCTCTCTGAAATCACTAAAAATCTATATATTTTTAAAAAGAAGGAAATCTTGTCTTAACAAAAGGAAGGTTATTTCCTTTTTAAAATCCTCATAACTTAAAATCTAATACAGTACTAAAGTACATATAATATACATATATGAAACTGTCTTGCGTAGAGGTAGTAAGAAGAGATACCATGAGAGAGATGGGACACCACCCCCAGGTAAACATGGAAAGTGACATGTGATAAGGTTCTTTAGAATCTTGGGATTTGAAACTGGTATTGATGTTTAAATAGAAATAAATAAGAAATTAAGTTTCTTTAAACCAATTATTTGGAGCTAAGACCTTATTGAGGTAAAGGTAGACATTTTCAGTTTTCCAAGGGTTTTTTGATGGACTGACTGGCTGACTGACAGACTGAAGAGCTGGGCAGAGAACTTTTTGTGGTATTAATAAGGCACGAGGGCCCTGGCTGTGTGGCTCAGTTGGTTGGGCTTCACCCCACACACCTGGTTGGGGTGCAAGCAGGAAATAACTGAAGTTTCTCTTCCTCTCCTTCCCTTCCTCTAAGATCAATTTTAAAAAGAAGAAGAAGGCATGAGTAACCGCAGGATTTCCATACCCTAGGTTCCTTCCTGACAACTCCAAGAATGAATGAGTATAGATTACAATAGTTAAATTTGACATGCACAGTCACTTTTAAATTTTACGTTTTTAGTTTTGGCTTAAAATAGGACAAATATTTGTCTCAAAATATCTTGAACTTAAGTTATAGGTAGTGGTGGTATTCCCAGGTAGGTGGTCAATGCCTACAAAGCCTGATATTCATAAGTGACATTTTTCACTCTTTTTGAAATACCCCAATTTTGCAACATATATATATATATATATATGGCAAAATCTTAAAAAAGTTCAGCATCAGCAATAATGGGTTCATTGAAGTAAATCTATTCTATGACGAGGTGTTGGAAGTTACATTTGTAAAAAGATTTTTGCCTGTTCTCGGATTGATTTAGGCCCAACATAAATGTCTTCAAGTCTGATGTTTAAACTTTTTCTTGAAGGATATGAATAAGCATTTGTAACAATAGACTTGTTTTGCATCAAGGAACCTGAAGAAATAAATACAGATGATGAGGTGGAGGATACTTGTGACAACAAGGAGGAAGACCTGGGAGCTGTGGAAGAGCAACGCAGTGTTATCCTACATCTATTGTCACAGCTCAAGCTAGGCATGGACTTAACAAGAGTAAGTAATGGGATAAACTGTCTGTGGAAGTCATTGGTCAGGGCTATACCTGCTATACCTGTAATCATTAATGTTGTCAGGGCTTTTTAGTCTTTATGAGTTTGTTTCTTAGTCTCTTGATCAACATTTCTTATTTTCATTAAAGTAATTTCTTATTTTAAAAAATATTACCAGCAGGAAGTTTCTTAGCAAATGAGGACTTACAGTTTTCTTGTTTTTGTACAAAATTAAAAGAGTCCATTGGTAGACAGAACTAAAATCTAAAGAAAAGGATGGTGCTAGCCACCTTGGCTCAGTGGTTAGAGTGTCAGCCTATATACCAAAGGGTCCTGAATTCAGTTCTAATGAAGGGTACATGCCTCTGTTGCAGGCTCGATCCCCTATCCTCCCTGGCCCCAGTGTGCAGGAGGCAATCAATTGATGTTTCTCTCTCTGTGTCTTTCTCCCTTCCACCGTCTCTGAAAATTGATGGAAAAAATATCCTCGGGTGAGGATTAACAAAAAAGAAAAAGAAAAGGATGTATAACCCCACAAAACTATGAAAGGCATTGATGCTTCTACTTTACTCTTACTTCCCATGTTGGATAGCACATTTTGGGTATTATTGATAACAAACATTTTCTGTAAAGGACCAGAAAGTAATTATTTTTTGGCTATGTGGGCATAGGTCTCTGTTGGAATTACTAAACTCTGCCTTAGTATCCATAGATAATACGTGAATTGTGCATAGCTATTTTTCAACAAAACTTTATATATAAAAGCAGGATGCCAGATTTGACCAAAGGCCATACGTAGGTTGCAGACTATGTCTGAATTAACTAGATAGTGGGAATCTTTTCATAATATATGTGTATATAAAATTACCATAATATATACTTAAAATATCTTACAGTTTTGTCAATTATTCCTCAATGAAACTGGTGGCAGGGGAGGGAGGGAGTGTGGTCTGAAGACCAGTAGAATCACCGTTACCTGAGAACTTGTTAGAAATCCAGAATCGTAGCCTCCAATCCCAGACTCAGAGGACCAGGTACCACATTTTAATAAGACTCCAAGGTGAGTCGTGTATACATTAAAGTGTGATTAGCACTGATCTGTAATTTTTTAATTTTAAGCCACTCTTCTCCATTCCTAGATTATTTAATTAGTATGCCTTAATTTGTTTTTAACAGTTAATCTATGTCAATTTAAAAAGATAATCAGGGTTAGCCCTACCTGGTTTGGCTCGGTGGATAAGGCGTTGGCCTGCACACCAAAGGGTCCCGGGTTCCAGTCAAGGACATGTACCTTGGTTGCAGGCTCCTCCCTGGCCCCGGCCCTGATCGGGCTCATGCAAGAGGCAACCAGTCAATGTGTTTCTCTCACATCAGCGTTCTCTCTGTCTTTCCCTCTTCCTTCCACTCTCACAAAATCAATGGAAAAAGATCCTCGGTTGAGGGTTTTACACACACTCACACACAAAAAACAAAAAAAACAAACAAAAAAAAACAACCCTATATATGTCAAATATTTACTACTGTGGATTATGTACTTTGAATTACTACTGATATTACTTTGCATTAGTATGGCATTTCAAAATTGACTTATGAAGTGTATTTCAAATTGAGGTTTTTTTATGCCAGTGAAATAGTGAAAGTAAGTTAAAAGGTTCTTTGATTCAGCAAATTATTCATCTGAAGATATAATTTGAATAGAAAGCACATTGCCTTTTATATTCATTTAGAAGTATTTCAAATTTTGAAAAAACACATTTATTTGTTTTCTTAAACTTACAGTCATTATAAGAAGGGTTTAAAAGTAAGTGAATTGGGGAGTACACTTCTAGTTGCTAGATTGAATGCTGCCCGATTCATGAATCACTTAATAAAGCCAATTAAAGCTTAAAATAAAATAAAAATGATGGAATTAATAACCTGCTAAGAAGCAGACATTTTTTGGAATTAATAAAGAAGCCATTAACCTTTTATCTTCATCAAACAATATCTCAACTGGGTATCGTTTTTATTCCAGAAATTATTTTCATATTAGTAGATCAGAAAAGACTGTTAGTTCTAAAATTAGTTATAATGAGAAATCATATAAGGGAGTTGCTGTCCTTTAGTAGACTTAGGTACATAAGGTATAAGTACAGTGTTGTGGTTTATGAGGCATAAGACATTTGAAAAGAATGTGCTGTGATAGTAATGCAGATGGTTAAGCGCTCTCTTGGCGTGAATAACTGTATTTAATATACTTTTCCCACATTTGTGCCTTATTAATTTAAAAGATGCATAGCTCTGGCCGGGACCAGTTTGGCTCAGTGGATAGAGCGTCGGCCTGCGGACTGAAGGGTCCCGGGTTCGATTCCGTTCAAGGGCATGTACCTTGGTTGTGGGCACATCCCCAGTGGGGGGGGTGCAAGAGGCAGCTGATCGATGATTCTCTCTCATCGATGTTTCTAACTCTCTATCCCTCTCTCTTCCTCTCTGTGAAAAATCAATAAAATATGTATTTAAAAAAATAATAATAAAATAAAAAAAAAAAAGATGCATAGCTCTGGCTGATTTGGCTCAGTGGATAGAGCCTGCAGACTGAAGGGTCCAGGGTTCGATTTCGGTCAAGGACACATGCCAGTTGCGGGCTTGATCCCCAGTGTGGGGCGTGGCATGCAGGAGGCTGCCCATCAATGATTCTCATCATTGATGTTCTGTCTCTTTCTCCCTCTCCCTTCCTCTCTGAAATCAATAAAAATATGTACTTTTTAAAAAGAAAAAGATGTATATATAACCCTGGCTGGTGTTGTTCAATTGGTTGGAGTGTCATTCCATACACCAAAAGATTGCAGTATGAAAACTCATATTTTTCAGATCTCTGAAATCTTGAATTATTATTATTTTTAAAAATATTTTTTTATTGATTTTTCACAGAGAAGAAGAGAGAGGGATAGAGAGTTAGAAACATCGATGAGAGAGAATCATCGATCAGCTGCCTCTTGCACACCCCCCACTAGGGATGTGCCCACAACCAAGGTACATGCCCTTGCCCGGAATCGAACCCGGGATCTTTGAGTCCGCAGGCCGACGCTCTATCTACTGAGCCAAACCGGTCCCAGCTGAAGTCTTGAATTATTTCATTGGTAATTTTCTCTCCTCCATTTTTTTGCTGCTCTCTCTCTCAAACTCTTATTACATGGCTTTTGGACTCCCCGGTTCTCTCTCTCTCTCTCTCTTTTTCTTCTTCCTTTCTCTCCACTTGGGAAGATTTTTGTTTCCTGTTAAGCATGCTTTTAAAAAAAATCTTAAAATTTTATTTATTTATGTATAATTAGTAAAACCAATACTTATTTTCTAATGAGCTTTGTGGCTTTGCGTTTAATAACCATTTAGGCTGAAATGTTTTCTGAGAGATAAGAATAGTTACCTACATTGGATTAACATTTCTTTATTTTGTTGTTTTTATTGTTCTAGGTGGTGCTTCCTACATTTATCCTAGAGAAGCGTTCCTTGCTGGAAATGTATGCAGACTTTATGTCTCATCCCGATCTATTTATAGCCATCACTAATGGAGCCACAGCTGAGGACAGGATGATTCGTTTTGTTGAGTACTACCTTACCTCATTTCATGAAGGCCGTAAGGGAGCCATTGCTAAGAAACCGTACAATCCTATCATTGGAGAAACATTTCACTGTTCCTGGAAGATGCCAAAAAGCGAGGTAGCATCCAGTGTTACAAGCACCTCTTCCACCCAGGCAGTCACAAATCATGCTCCTCCATCAGAGGAGGCTGGAAGCCAGCTGGGACCAGACTGCTATACAGTCAGATTTGTTGCTGAACAGGTTTCCCATCATCCTCCAGTATCAGGGTTTTACGCAGAATGTGCAGAGAGGAAGATGTGCGTAAATGCGCATGTCTGGACTAAGAGCAAATTCTTAGGCATGTCGATAGGCGTGACGATGGTTGGAGAAGGTAAGTAGGAAATTTGTTCACCAATTTTTAATATCAAATTATAATCTTAAAGTTTGGGAATCTAAATAAATGTGAATTATAAACTTGAAATGTTATGTGTACCACTCCCCTCCCCCCCATTTTCTAGTATGTTACAGAATGCTGGTGGGGTGAGGGGGCATATTAATGAAAAATATAAATTCTATTACATTTTTCCTGATTTTAAATATAAAATATTTTTATTGTAGAAAACTTAGCAGAGTATCAAGGAGGAAATAAGAGCATCTCTAATCCTTCCATTCAGAAATGGATAAATTTTGCTAACATTTTGTAATTTTGAGTGTGTGTATGTTCATACTTTTATTTTAGTTTTATAAACTTAGGACTAATTCTGTCCATATAGTTTTCTTTCCCACTTATTTTTACACTAAATATTAATTTTTAATGTCACTGATAATACTTTAAAATATATTTTTTCATTATTATAAAAAGCACTCAAGAAATATCTTGTAGATAAATCTTCATCTTTTCTATTTCTTTTAAATATATCCACATTTGTAAGGAGATATTAATAGACTATTTTAAAATACATCGCCAAACTTTAATTCTACTTCAGCTAAAGATTATGAAAAAATAATTTAGGAAATACAGTGTTTTTTGGCCAAGAATACCAAAACAAAACAAAAAAAAGTCCTCAGAAATCATTGCAGAATTACTGCAAATACAGGGTGGGACAAAAGTAAATTTACAGTTGTTTATATGGAAAATAATACAATGATAATAATATAAGAATAAACTCTTTCGCATACTCAAAATTATAAACCTACTTTTATCCTACCCTGTATAAAGGCAGAAAAAAGTACCATTTTAATGTTAAGGGAACACCATTATGCATAGAATAATTTGTTCTGAATGTAAACTTAACAGTGTAGGACATAATTAAGCCTATAGCTCTAACATTTTGAGATTGTGTAATTGTAGCTGCAAAGAAAATATTTTATCCCCATTTCAGTTTTTTCTATAGTATTTTTAACATCTGTTATGAGTCTAACCATTTTTCAAATAATGTTTCAAACTAAAGAGCTTTATAACATTAGAAAATATTTTAATAGTTTAAAAATAAAGTTTGCCACCTGTAGCTTTTAACATTAGCCCTGACCTCTTCATAAATACATTTATTTATTTATTTCATAGATTAAAAAACTGAAGTCTGGATGATGGGCTGTGTCTTGGTAATTCAGGTTAAGAAAGGCATAGCCAGAAGGAGGCAGAGAACCTCGTTCTTTGGCACGTTATTCCTCAGGACATTCTCTTATCAGCTCATATAACAAGGAAACTGGTAATGATAGCCTCTCCCACCCCATGAAAGGAAATACCTCAAGATATGAGAAAAACATTAATATCTTAACCATGCATTAACTGTGGAGGAGATATGTAATAGATAATTTTTTATTATTTAAATCTTAATTATATATTCATGAATCATCTTTTAGAAATTAAATTGTTATTGGTTGCCCTCAAAAGAAAGTAAATTAAATAACAGAATGGAACTTATGACAGTTCATTTTGCTCCTACAGCAGCTATGCTTTTTTTATTATTTTTTTAAAATATATTTTTATTGATTTCAAAGAGGATAGGATAGGGAGAAAGAGATGGGAACATCAGTGATGAGAGAGAATCATTGATTGGCTGCCTCTCCATTAAAGATCAAGCCTGCAACTCAAGCCAGCATGTCCCCTGACCAGGAATGAAACTGTGACCTCCTGGTTCATAGGTTGACGCTCAGCCTCTGAGTCACACCAGCAGGGCAGAAGCCATGTTTTTATTTAATAGTTGAAGAAAATTCTGTTTATTAGATAAAAGATATTTTAGAATTCTTTGGATCGCAGTTGTTTTTACTAGTGTTTTATCACATACATTTGAAACTGGGTGTTTATTTCTTCAGGTCTTAAATTCCATAGTGTATGCTACTTATGTGAAATGTATTCTTAGAAATCAAAGATTCTAAATCCAGTTTATAAGATCATATATTTTTAGAAAAGTCATAAAAATATCTTTTTCAACTTCGAGTTAATCAATTTATTATTAAACACTTGAAGTATACCCAAGTAAATTATGTCTCTGACATCTCCCATTATATATAAACATTTATAGCCAGAACCATATCCCCTATGAAATGGCTCGATAATTCTTGATTTATTGTTGCCCTTTATGAAAACTAAGGGTGCCCGGCCGGCGTTGAGTATTGACCTATGAACCAGGAGGTCACAAGTTTGATTCCCAGTCAGGGTACATGCCCAGGTTGCAAACTCGATCCCCAGATCCCCATTAGGGGGCATGCAGGAGGCAGCCAATCCATGGTTCTCTCTTATCGTGATGTTTCTATCTCTCTCTCCCTTCTGCTCTGAAATCAATAAAAAATATATTTTTTAAAACTTAAGGGCAATAAAAAAAAAAAGTTGGTTACTACATGTAAAGTAGACTCTCAGATTATCTATTTGCTTATCCTAAAAGTATACTATGTTAAAATATTTATTGTAGCTCTTGCCCTAATTTGTGAATATTTTTTTAAAAATATATTTTTATTGATTTTTTTACAGAGAGGAAGGGAGAGAGATAGAGAGCTAGAAACGTCGATGAGAGAGAAACATCGACCAGCTGCCTCTTGCACACCCCCTACCAGGGATGTGCCCGCAACCAACGTACATGCCCCTAACCGGAATCGAACCTGGGACCTTTCAGTCCGCAGACCGACGCTCTACCACTGAGCCAAACCGGTTTTGGCCCTAATTTGTGAATATTAAGAACAGAGTACTTAATGAGCATTCATTAAGAGAGAGAGACTGGAACAGCTTGGACCAGTGGTACATATCCAGTTCAGTAATTATTTTGATGTTAAGTAGATAATAAGCTAAAGTTGGTAATAGAGCTCAAGTCTTCTTAGAATCTCTTTAATTATTTAGTACTAGTGCCCTGGTGCACGGATTCATGCACATTGAAAGGAGATTAATTAGAAAGTGGCTGGCAGGACAGGACTGCACGAGACAGGCCGGGCATGCCCTGGAGCCAACCTTCCACGGTCCCTCCCCAGCCAGCCGCATCTGGGGTGGCGCCATGGCTGAGTGAGCGGGGTCCCTCCAGAAGGTGGGGTCACTTGGCCTGGTCTGCGGGAATTGGGCTGAAACTGGCTCTTCAACATCCCCCAAGGGGTGTTCTGGATTGCAAGAAGGAGGTTCTCAGGCAACACACCCAGAATCAGGCTCCTTCCTCTCTGTTTCTGGGGTGTGTTACCTGAGAACTGCTACTGCCGAGGCAGCACAGCTCAGCAGCTCCTGCATTGATTGTCTGCCCCCTTGTGGTCATTGTGCATCATAGCTACTGGACAGATGATCCCTTAGCCTTTTATATATATATAGATAGATTAATTAGTCTTTAATTTAATTCCCTTTTTATATGTTTTTTAAACTTCTTAATATAGCATCACTTAATATGTAATAAGCCCATTTAGAGCTCTATATTTTCTTTGAAAACTACCATTTCTGTCTCTTGTAACTTTACCATAAATACTTCAAAATTTGGCAAACAGAATTTTGATGACCATAGTTTTGTCATAAAATTTCATTTTTTCCTTAATATATATAAAATAGAATGAAGAACACTTTTCATTATACCATCTGAGATTAAGGTCTGTGATTCTATAATATTAAACAAAGTTATTTCCAAACTGCTGAAAAAGTTGTTAATACTAGTTACTTTTTGTAATATTTTTTTAAATATATTTTATTGATTTTTTTACAGAGAGGAAGGGAGAGAGATAGAGAGCTAGAAACGTCAATGAGAGAGAAACATGGACCAGCTGCCTCTTGCACACCCCCTACTGGGGATGTGCCCACAATCAATGTACATGTCCTTGACCGGAATCGAACCCAGGACCCTTCAGTCCGCAGACTGACACTCAATCCACTGAGCCAATCCAGCTTCGGCATACTTTTTGTAATATTTAATAATGATCAAATCTTAGCATGGCCTTCAACTCTGACTTAAGGTTTTTATTTTTTATTTTTAGGATTGTTAGAGGGAACTCTTGTACTATTTCCACTGAACATTATCTGGTTCTATGAACCCCACAGAAATAGTGAGGTCATAGTGGAAGTAATCGTGATTCATTATTAGCAAGAATTGGTGTCCAATACAATTGTAAATGAAGCCAATTTCATCCAAAGTTAAATAAAAATTAAGCAAAATTATGTTTATTTACTTGACAGGAGAAAACATAATGTGGATTTTTCATAGCTGTATTTTTACGATAGTAACAATCTTCATGTTTTTATATTTAGGTATCCTTAGTCTATTGGAGCATGGAGAAGAGTATACATTTTCTCTACCTTGTGCATATGCCCGGTCGATTTTAACTGTTCCTTGGGTGGAACTGGGTGGCAAAGTCAGTGTCAACTGTGCAAAAACTGGTTATTCAGCCAGCATCACTTTTCATACTAAGCCATTTTATGGTGGCAAACTACACCGGTAAGAACATTGTAATGATATTTGGCTCTTATTCTATCAGTTTGATCTTTTATTATAACTCCTTCTTTTCTGCTTTGTTTTATGTGAAATGGGGTTGGATTTTTATTCAGGTTTATTTTTTAATATATTTCATCTTTCAAGGCATTCTGGAAATCATGACCTGGTTTAACAAATAGTGACAGATCTATCTACTCTTGTAAAATTTTCCTGGTTAAATAGCTAACAAGATGTAGAATAGAATTAATAACATGAATATGCAGCTTCTGGCCCAAATTCTGCTTTTAAAAGGGATTTAAACTTGGATCCAGATCTCCGTGGAGGCAGCTATTGCTTCAGGTTAGTATAAAAAATGCATCTAGCCATTAGAAATAGTTCAAGAAGTACAATGAGCCAAAACCGGTTTGGCTCAGTGGATTGAGTGTCAGTCTGTGAACTGAAAAGTCCTGGGTTCGATTTTGGTCAGGGACATGTACATTGATTGCGGGCACATCCCCAATGGGAGGGTGTGCAGGAGGCAGCTGGTCAATGCTTCTCTCTCATCAATGTTTCTAGCTCTCTATCTCTCTCCCTTACTCTCTGTAAAAATCCAATAAAATATATTTTTTTTTAAAAAAAGAAAAAGTACAATGAAGGAAGCTAATGTCTTTAAGCACCAGTATTGAATTGTGTCTTTGTTTTAATTCCATTAATTGGAATTGGACAATTATGTATTTTTGTTTCGTGGCTTATTGGTCTCTTAAGCACTAGTCCAGATCACCCAAACTATATGAGGACAAGCTTTCTAATAAGATCCTCAAAAGGAGACTGACTCTATGCTTAAGTTTTATTTTTTTTCTAAATATTTTTATTGATTTCAGAGAGGAAGGGAGAGGGAGAGGGAAACGGAAACAATGATCAGAGAGAGTCTTTGATCGGCTACCCCCTGCACGCCCCCCACTGGGGTTCAAGCCCACAACCTGGGCATGTGTCCTTGACCAGAATCAAACCCAGGATTCTTCAGTCTGCTGGCCAATGCTCTATCCACTGAGCAAAACTGGCTAGGGCTTTCCTTAAACTTTTGATGTCTATAATGAGGTATCCCTGAAGAAGGGATAGTCTTCTTTTTCTACAAAGTTTTTATTGAAGAATAACGCACATACAAAAGTATACAAGTTAATTTGACTTTGTGAGTATTTGAGCACTTTGATTTAGACATGGAACATTACTGGCATCCCAGAGTCCTTCCTCCTGCCCTATTACAGTTATGCAGATATACACATACACCCACACCCTCTTAAGTTAACTACTTACATTCTTCCCACTTAAAGTAGCCACTGTCTGATTTCTAACACTGTAGATGAGTTTTGCCGGTTTTTGAAATCTACATAAATTAAATCATATACTATGTGTTTTTTCATACCTGACTCATTTTGCTCAAATTATGTTTTTGAGATTCATCTGTGTAAAGTGGTAGTTTATTCTTACTGACTTTTTTTTTCTATTGTATGACTGCCACAATTTATGGTGCTGCTAGGTCAGTGTTTGGTGAACATACGTATGAATTTATGAGGTAGATAGGTAGGAATGGAATTGCTGGTTGTAGGGTATGAAGTTGAACTTTATTAGATATTGCCAATTTCTTTTTTTATTGATTTCAGAAAAGGAGAGGGAGAGCGAGCTAGAAACATCAATGATGAGAGAGAATCATTGATCAGCTGCCTCCTGCACGCCCCCTTCTGGGGATTGAGCCAGCAACCCGGGTATGTATCCTAATAGGGAATCCGACCATCATATCCAAGTTTGTGAGTCATTGCTCAACCGCTGAGCCACACCAGCTGGGTACTGCCAATTTTTCTTAAGTGGGTATACCAAAATACTCTCCCTTCAATCCTGTATGAGACTTTTAGATACATATAGTTATTTTACTTCCTCATTGGATGAGTAGTATTCAACAATCTTAGAAGTGGAAAGAAAGACTAATTAGCTCCCAGGCATTGAATAAGCCTTTAATTTATGGATTCCAAAACACTGAAGCAGATAATAAAATAAAATAAAAATAAAAAGGCAGCTCACCCAAACAGAACCACTAGACATTTCAGAACCCTTACAGGAGGTGGTTCACACTCTGTTATATGTCCTTCTACTTAATCTCCTTATAGTAATCACAGGATTCAAACCTTAAAATTAGAAGGGACTTTAGAAGTCAATGGACTGACATTTACTAGGCACATAAATCCCTCCTCTGTGCCAACAAGCCATGCCCACCAGCCAATCAGGAGTGAGTATGCAAATTAACCCAACAAATATGGTGGCGGCCACAGAGCTATAGCAAACAGGAGGCTTGGGTTGCCCCCAGCGATAGAGGAAGCCAAGCTTCCCACCCACCCTGGCCGGCCCAGGCCTCTACTTAAGGCTACAAAGTTTCAATTATAGAAGATAAATAAATTCCAGATACCAGGGCCTCTGCTTGGGTCGATGGGGGGATAGAGGGTGGCCAACCTGCAAACCACCACAGGCCCCTCGCCCAGGCTGCCCCACATCCCAAGGAAACCCCCACCCTGATCCGGGACACCCTTCAGGGCAAACCAGCCAGCCCCCACCCGTGCACCAGGCCTCTATCATCACTCCAACACACAAGATGGCAGCCCTGATGGTGGACACAAGATGGCCAGCAGGGGGGCTGGGCAGTTTGGAGGGACAGGGCAGTTGGGAGGGACCAGGCCTGCAAGGGAGGACAGTTGGGGGTGATCAAGCCTGCAAGGGAGGACAGTTAGGGGTGACCAGGTCTTCAGGGAAGGGCAGTTGGGGGTGACCCAGGCCTGCAGGGGAGAAGAGTTGGGGGGGACCAGACCTACAGGGAAGGGCAGTTGGGGGGACCAGACCTGCAGGGGAGGGCAGTTAGGGGTGACCAGGCCTTCAGGGGAAGGCAGTTATGGGCAATTAGGCTGGCAAGGGAGCAGTTAGGTATCAATCAGGCTGGCAGGGGAGTGGTTAGGGGGTAATCAGACTGGCAGGCAGAAGTGGTTAGGGGCATTCAGGAAAGCAGGCAGGCAAACAGTTGGGAGTCAGCAGTCTGGATTGTGAGAGGGATGTCTGACTGCCTGGGATCAGGCCTAAACGGGCAGCTGGACATCCCTCAAGGGATACCAGATTGGAGAGGGTGCAGGCTGTGCTAAGGGACACCACCACCACCACCACCCACCTCCGTGCACGAATTTTATGCATGGGCCTCTAGTGAGTAAATAATGACTTTTTAAAAAATCATTATTATTCATCATGAGATTTTTCTCCTCTGAACTTTCTTAGGTTGGTGAAGGGATAAATATGAGATAAGGATATCTCTCATATTCCATCCATATGGGTTATCACATGTTGAGCTAATGTTGATCGATGTTTCTCTCTCCATATGGGTTATCACGTATTGAGCTAATGTTGATCCATGAGTGTTCAAAGTGCTCATTCCAATATTAAATCTCTCTACAGAGAGGGAAATAAGGGGCTTCTATTTGTATATATGTGTTCTCTAATCCTCTTCAGTTAAAATCTTATTCCAGATTTTTAAAAAATATATATTTTATTGATTTTTTTATAGAGAGGAAGAGAGAGGGATAGAGAGTTAGAAACATAAATGAGAGAGAATCATTGATCAGCTGCCTCTTGCATGCCCCCTACGGGGGATGTGCCCGCAACCAAGGTACATGCCCTTGACCGGAATCTAACCTGGGACCTTTCAGTCTGCAGGCCCATGCTCTATCCACTGAGCCAAACCGGTTTCGGCTTATTCCAGATTTTGTATACATGGTATTACCTCTCGTGCATGTTCAGAATTTTCTTCTTTTGTAACAGCTTAACTAACTATAGCTATTCTGATTAAATTTTGTCTCAACTATTTTTCCAAACACTGATAAGTGAATTATATTTATGCAAATGTCTCTATAAAAATTTATAGTTTTGAGCTCAGTTTAGTTTTCCCCAAATGCAAAATATCTAACCTTATTCTCTGAACCAGTGTTTTATCTTAAATTATAATAATAAATGCAAATTATAATAATTTACTACATTGCAAAGACTACCTTAATGTGGAGAATCAGAATTCATCTCCCAAATCTCACCATTGCCATGACATTCAGATAGTTGCTGGCTGCAAATATCCTGAGTAGAAGCCTTTTCTCCTGGTTTTTAAGTGCCTCTTCAGTACTTAGACTTGTGCTTGGGGATATCCTTTTTCTTCCCGTCATAGCTCTTATTCTTACTCCAATAGGGAAATCTTATTTGTTTTTCAGAGCTGATGCCTCACTGATACTAGATCCGTAGTCAGCAAACTGGCTCACGAGCCACATGGAGATCTTTGGTCCCTTCATTGTGGCTCTTCCACAAAATACCACGGCCTGGGCGAGTCTCTTTTGAAGAAGTGCGTTAGAAGAAGTTTAGGTTTAAAAATTTTGGCTCTCCAAAGAAATTTCAATCGTTGTCCTGTTGATATTTGGCTCTGTTCACTAATGAGTTTGCCGACCACTGGCCTAGATTATTCACATTCTCCAGTGTCACCGTTCCATTTCTCTAATACTCAGTCTTCCTGATATGGACCTTAACCACATTCTTGGGCTTCTTGTCTGCATTGTTAAGAACTCAGCTGTCCTCTGTCTCACTGGAATCCCTGCTGGGGCAAGCAGAATAGTAACAAGCCACATGGGAATGTACAGAGGGGAGCCCGACACCCATCCATTGCTGGATCTCCAAAGATTGGAGAGTGTATCTGAGGCTGAGGGAGTGGAATGCAGGTTGCCCACTGGAGAGAAGGTGACCAATTTTATAGTGCCTTTTTTCTTCTTACATAGCTTTCACAGCCCTTCTATTAAAAAATTGCTTCATTTACTTAGCCACTTTATAGCCACAGTTTTCTTGAGATAGACTATTTTAAGAGTTTTAAGGACCTTGCCCAGCCAGTGTTGATCAGTGGTTGAGCATCCACCCATACACCATACACCCATACACCATCCACCCATCCACCCATCCATCAATTACCGGTCAGGACACATGCCTGGGTTTTGGGTTTGATCCCCAGTAGAGGGTGTGCAGGAGGCAGCTGATCAATGGTTCTTTCTCATTGATGTTTCTTTTCTTTAAAAAAAATATATATATTTTATTGATTTTTCACACAGAGGGAGAGGAATAAAGAGCTAGAAACATCAATGTGAGAGAGAGACATCGACCAGCCGCCTCCTGCACACCCCCAACTGGGGATGTGCCCGCAACCAATGTACATGCCCTTCACCGGAATCGAACCTGGGACCTTTCAGTCCACAGACCGACGCTCTATCCACTGAGCCAAACCTGTTTCGGCTCTCATTGATGTTTCTCTCTCTCTCTCTCTCTCTCTCTCTTCTCTTTCTCTCTCCCCTCTCTCTCTCTCCTCTCTCTCTCCTCTCTCTCTAAAAGTCAATGAAAACATATGGAAAAAAATTAGAAAAGAAAAAGTTTAAAAGGATAGGGCAGACTCAGACTTCTTTTCATAATTGACTTAATATTCCTTTCATTATCTTTAGTAATTTTTTTTGACAAATTTCATCCGTATTTTGAAGTGAGTCAATTAACTTTCTAGCATGGAAGTTATATCTGTTTTATTTATTTTACTTATTTTTATCTCTTATAATAATTCAAACCCACGGAAGAATTGTAAAAACTATCATGTACCCTTTACCTAGATTGCACACTTTATTGCTGCTGTTGTGATTATTGTTCCTAAAAATTTGAGAGTTAAAGACATCTTTACACTTGCCTGAATTTTCTAAAAACAAGGAAATCCTCTCATATAATCACAAAACGGTTGTCAAATATAGAAAACTTAACATTGATATAATACTATTATCTAATGTATTATTCATATTAAATTTATCAGTTGTACCAGTTATTGGCGGTGTATAGTCTTCAGACTCAGTATCATGCATTACATCTTCCTGTTAATGTCCCTTTAGTCTCCTTTAACTTGCACCATTCCCTCGGCCTTTCTTCGTCACCTATGACATTAACATTTTTTAAGATTCCAGGCCAATTTTATAGAATGCCTCTCAATTTAGGTTTGTCTGGGTTCTTTCAAATTAGGTTCAGATTATACATTTCTGACAAGAATACAATTTAAGCAATATTGTATCTCGAAGTGGTATATTTTAAATCTGTATTTTTAAAAGGATTAACCTGGTGGCAGGCAAAGATTGGATTGAGGGCAGGGAGGTGGTAAGGGAAGATCAGAAATTGGACTGAAACCAGTTTGGTTCAGTGGATAGAGCATCGGTCTGCGGACTGAAAGGTCCCAGGTTTGATTCCAGTCAATGGCATGTACATTGGTTGTGGGCACGTCCCCAGTTGGGGGTGTGCAGGAGGCAGCTGGTCGATGTCTCTCTCTCATTGATGTTTCTAGCTCTCTATCCTTCTTCCTTCCTCTGTGACAAATCAATAAAATATATATATTTTTAAAAAGAAACATCAATGAGAAAAAACCATTGATCAGCTGCCTCCTGCACACCCCCTACTGGGAATCAAGCCCTAAACCTGGGTATGTGCCCTTTACTGGAATTGAACCCGGGACCCTTCAGTCCACAGCCCGATACTCTATCCAGTGAGTCACACTGGCTAGGGCTGTTTCTCTTAATGATTTTGCCTGGTTTCTATATTTAATTTAAAATTAGGCTTATGTGATTTTATACAGAATTGATATAGCCAGAACTTCAAAAGAGACTCCAAACTTTTACATAAATACTAGTAAGACTAGTTTTTAAAAAGTTAAATAGGTTATTTATTATAACATTTTCCAACTGTGGTAAAACTATAAATTTTAATATTTTTTGTCTTTTTAATTTTAATATTATAGTTTTGCTTGTAGCAAGCATTTTTAAAGATCATACTCCGTAATTATTTATGATAATTAAGTTTCTACTTTGATTCCCAGAGTTCTTTCTACAGATTAAAGTTGATGTTATTAGAAAAAGTTACTATGAAGCTAACGTGGATTTACAGAGTGACTTTGGCACTGACATTGAAGTGAGCTGTATAACTAATTTAAAGAATTCCCAGAGTATGTTCTTGGGTTTCAGAATCTGAAGAAAAAGCACAATATCAATTTATTATAGCAGATCTTTTTTCTGCCTGCTTCTAGGGTTACCGGTGAAGTAAAGCACAATAGTAGCAACACTGTGGTGTGCAAAGTGCAAGGGGAATGGAATAGCGTTCTTGAGTTCACCTACAGCAATGGAGAGACAAAGAATGTGGACCTGACTAAGTTGGCAGTGACGAAGAAAAGAGTAAGACCTCTGGAGAAGCAGGACCCATTTGAATCCAGGTATGTCATCTGTGCATCCACCCAGGAAAGAGTCAGAAGCTCTGGATCTTCATCTAAGCCTTTTTACTGACTAACCATCTTGGACAAGTCACTTCACCAGTTTACATCAGTTTCCTCATCTGTAAATTCAAAGAGTTTGGTCTGATCTGGTGCTCTTAAAGCCCTTACCAGCTATGGCATTATATGATACACAGTCACATTTTAGTAAAAGTAAAACTTATTGCTAAACTGGGCAAAATATTAACATTTAACAGAAAGTATTACTGCTGTCCTTACCATAGAAACTCTTACACATTTGTAATAATAAAAGCATAATATGCTATTAGACCAGACATCCTTCCCGATGAAACCGGGCCTGCGAGGGGGAGCTGGTGCCAGCAGCCAGGGGAAGGAAGGCCTACTCTTGCACGGATTCCGTGCATCGGGCCTCTACTTATTAATAAAAAACAGATTCCTCCCAAGTAGAAAAATGGGCAAAGAACAGAAAGAGGTAAGAGGTAGCTCACAAAAATAGCGGGGGAAATGCCCATTAAGAAAATGAAAATAATGTTCAGGGTAATGAGAATTCAAAGAAATATAAATTAAACAATAAGACAAATTAGTTTTTAAAATAAGGACCTTTTGAGGGGAAAAGTGTGAGCAAATAGACTTTTTCATACAGCAGGTTAGAGGGTAAATTAGAACAGCCTTCCAAAGAGTATTTTGGCAGTGTATATCATAGGCCTTTAAAAGTAAGTGACATGGATCTAAATGTGTTAATAAGGTACAGCCTCCAAAATGTGTTGACAGTGGTTACTTCTGGAAAGGAGTGTAGGGATCTGAGATAGGAAAGAGATCGCCCTTGCTTGCATTTTGTATCATGTGGAAGTATTACTGTATCAATTTTAAATGAATAAAGAAAAACACAGGAAAGCATCTATAATAATAATAACATAATATGCTAATTAGGCCGGACAGCCAAACAACCTTCCAGACTAAGCCTAGGCTGTATGGGCTTAGGCAAGCCTCTGCGGCTGTGAGGGCCGAACCCCTTGCATGAATTTTGTGCGTCGGGCCTCTAGTTAAGTATATTAAGTTATATCACATAAGTGGAACCATATAATTTAGATGAGTAAAGGGATTAAATACCCATTAACCAAAGACGGGTTGGGTCAAAAAATAAAACAGTAGTAATTGAAGTAAAATTTTTTTCTAGTTATTTATCTTAAAGAAAAGATTCTCCAAGTTTGGTCTGCAGATCTTTGGGATCCTTGAGATCTCTTGAGAGTATTTCCAATTTCTTTTTTTTTCTTCTTTTTTTTTTCATAATAATGGTAAGATGTTATTTACCTTATTTCACTCTGCTGCCACTTGCTTTGGTGGTGCCAAAGCAATGGTAGGGAGCACTGCTGGGCATAGCACTGATCACGGCAATGGCACCAAACTGGACAAGTAGTCATTGGATTCTTCACTACTGTGTACTTACAATTTGTAAAATGCTAGTTTCTTACAAAAGAAATCTTTTTATGTTCTGCATGACACATTGGGAATAGGCATAAACCACTTGTGCTGGATCCTGAAGGGCAGTGGTTGGTTACCTGGAGGGAAAGCATTTGTGCCGTTGTTCTGAGTTACAAGCAAGTTACTCCTTATGAAACGCCAATTTTGCTTAAAAGACTGGTTGACAAACAGTAGCTGTTCTAATTTCACTATTAGATTTTTCTTACAAATGAAGAATGCAAATATGGCACTTCACAGAAAAAATTTGAAACTATTTGTTGCAAATAGTAAAATTTAAATGGAAAAAACCTAAGTGTTCAACAATGGATAAATAGAGAAGTGTGTATTTGTGTGTGTGTGTGTGTGTGTGTGTACATATATATATAAGGAAATAGTATTCAGACATTAAAAAAATGAAGGAAATCCTGCCATTTGTGACAACATGGTTGGATCTTGAGGGCATTATGCTACGTGAAATAAACCACACAAAGACAAATACTGTATGATATCATTTGTATGTGGAATCCACGGCGGGGGAGTTGGGGAGGGACACTACACCGTTGGTAAGAATATAAATTAGTTCAGGCAACATGGAAAATAGCATGGATATTCTGCAAAAAATTGATAACAGGACATTAACATCAGCAATGCGATATCAGTATTCTTATAACTCATAGGCATGAAATTATACATCTGATTTAGGAAATGTAATTTTTTAAAATTGCTGTTAATTTTGGGAGTATTAGTTCTCTTTACTATCTTTGTTTAAGAATGTTTGTGAAATGTGTGGTTTTCTGACTTCAGGCGATTGTGGAAAGATGTGACAGAGGCTCTGAGGGAATCTGAAATTGATAAGGCCACAGAGCATAAGCGTACCCTGGAAGAGCGCCAGAGGGCTGAAGAAAGGCATCGGACCGAAAGGGGCACACCCTGGAAAACCAAGTACTTCATTAAAGAGGTGTGTTCTCCCTGACTTCCCACCAGGACTTGTCTGCTTAGTGGGAGCTTCAGCTTACTAAGCTTTCTTGACTGTTATTACACACCTCCATTTCTGAAAATAGCCCAGCTTAAGCATTCCTAGAGAGGAAGGGGGCTGGGGAGGGAGAGAGAGAGAGAGAGAGATATCAAACTGTTATCTTGTTATCTCCAGCACACCTCCTATCTGGGATCAAACTGGCAACCCCTTTGTGCACGAATGATGCCCACCCAACTACGCCCCCTACGCTAGAGTCCAGAGACCACATTTTAAGGAGACATGAGAAACTTAATTGGCTACACAAGGGATAGTGAAGTGACTTGAAATTTTGCAGCATTTGAGGAAAAAATAACGAAGTGGATATTTAGCCTAAAAAATAGAAAATAAGGGCTATTCATTATCATTTTCAAATATATCACATAAAACTTTTTTTTTACATATATTTTTATTGATTTCATAGAAGAAGGGAGAGGGAGAGAAAGTCAGAAATATCAATGATGAGAAATCATTGGTTGGCTGCTTCCGGTATGCCCCCTACTAGTGATGGAGCCCACAACCTAGGCATGTGCCCTGACCGGGAATCGAACCAGTGAACTGGTTCATAGGTCCATGCTCAACCACTGAGCCACCTTGGCTGATCTCTCATTGAACTTTTTAATCAATTTTAACAGCAGACTTGAGCTAAGCCCAAACTACCAGGAAGCACATTTTGAGTTTAATGTTAACACATTATATAACAATTATTAAAAATCTGGTAAAGAGTGATTTTATGGTAATGTGATCTCCACTCCTAGTCCTATACAAGAGAATAGTATAATGCACTGTTTACAGTTAGACTAAATGATATCTGAAGTCTTTTCTAAATTTAAAGATTTTGTTTTGTTTATTACTTTCTGGTAGGACTCAGGTGAATAATGAACCAGATCTGATATCAAGAAAAGTTTTCTTATCTGTAGCCAAGTCTAAGGACACACATTGATTTTAATGTTGGTCCATAAGGATAGAATCTGGAAAAAGTAGCCGATACCGGTTTGGCTCAGTGGATAGAGCGTCGGTCTGCGGATTGAAAGGTCCCAGGTTCAATTCCGGTCAAGGGCATGTACATTGGTTGCTGGTTGCGGGCACATCCCCAGTAGGGGGTGTGCAAGAGGCAGCTGGTCGATGTTTCTCTCTCATCAATGTTTCTAGCTCTCTATCTCTCTCCCTTTCTCTCTGTAAAAAATCGATAAAAATATATTATTTTTTTAAAAAAAGATTTAGAAAAGCTTCCATAAGATTTCCATTGAGGAAAATCAATTCATTGTCTATGTTAAAAAAAAATTTTTTTAAAAGAGACTATCACTTAAATCTTTTATTACATTTTGCTGTGTTGGATACACAAATGTAGAAAGTAATGGCAAGATATGGTGACTATCCAATAAAATAGTATAAGTTACTACCTGATAGTATGAATAATGATTTTCAATTGGTGTGCTGCAAGAACTTTTAAAACATGCAGTACCTGCCTATTTAGTCAGGGACACTGACCCCTTTTCCTTTAGATTGTCAATTAATAGCCAATACAAACAGTGTCTTGAAACATAAATATATAGATCATATAATATAGTTGCATCTTACTGGTTATGTCACATAATAAGGTTATCTCTGATTGGTTAATTCTTAATACCAGAAATCCTATTTATATACAAGCATAGACACTTGATTTTTTTAAAAAGTCACTTTGGAGCCGAAACCGGTTTGGCTCAATGGATAGAGCGTCGGCTTGGGGATTGAAGGGTCCTGGGTTCGATTCCGGTCAAGGGCATGTACCTTGGTTGTGGGCACATCCTCAGTAGGGGGTGTGCAAGAGGCAGCTGATCGATGACTCTCTCTCATCGATGTTTCTAACTCTATCTCTCTCCCTTCCTCTCTGTACAAAATCAATAAAATATATATTTTTTAAAAATCACTTTGGAGCAAAAAAGGGTAAGTAGTTACTATGGTTATCATTGTAAATCAATCAAAATTATAACTGGTATTTTTGTTTTTTGTCAGAATGGCAGACATTTTAGGTGCTGCAGAATTTTAGTAATTCGTTTGTGTGTACCATGAGATGAAAAAGGTTGAATTGCTGTAATGACACTGTAAATTAGAGATGCTGACTCGGGTTTGGGCCCCTTTGGGCGGTGTGGTATTAGCCATGGCACAGTATACAGCAGAAAGGTTCGATTTGTGTCATGTTAATTCCCAAAGTCCATGGACAGCCAGGTTGCATTCTCTGTGCAGCTGGACCATAATGTGTGCCATCACATCTGAATAGCACTGCGAGTACAAATGAGGCTGATGATGGCACCTAGCTGAAGTTGTTTGGTCCCACACAGTTCATAGCAGATTTGGAGCTGTTGTCCTTGTGTATGGCCCTTTGTTAAGAAGTATCATATGTGTATGGCCCTTTGCTATTGAAAGTTGATTTTGTCCCCCCTGTGGTCCTAATAGAACGGTAAGCACGCCATTTAGATGCTTCATAAAGCCTGAGAAGCAAGGGCTTTTCTACTTGTTCTGTACTTTAATTGTTGGTCTCAGACTGATTATAGACCAGGGAGGAGTTGATCTTAATTAGAGTAAAGAATAGAGTCGGTTGGTATAAGAGGAAGATAGGGTAACCTTAGAAAGTATAGAGGAACTTAAAGTGGTTCTAGAATCATTTAATTATACCCACCTTCTTTTCCTGACTATTTCTCACTGACATTTAATGTATTCCTTTTTATTTTACATGTCCAGCAGGATCTATTACTCCTGTCCTCTCAAGTGAATGTTTAACATGTCTTAAGTTGTATATAAAAGTAAGCAGGATGGCTATTATAGTACAGTAGACCGTATTAGAGGCAGATGGACTAAGTGTGAGCCCCAGCTCTCACTTGGATAGTTTATTTACCACTTAGAACCGCACTTTCCTCATTGTAAAATGTAGGTAAATATATGGAAGCTGCACTGAAAAGCACTCTCCTTCCTTGGTAAAGTCGGGCAGTTCATTCCACTTCTCAGAGCCTCAGTTTCCTCATCTGTAAAATGAGATGGATGTTCAGATGGCATGTCTTAATTTCTAAACCTAGCCTTCTGTAATGTAGTTAGGTAGCCATGTCTTTTTCAAAGACAAATATAGGTGGTGAGGATAACAACCAGGTGATTTGCTCTAGTAAACAACCTAATGGCTGCTGTTGTTAAAGAAAAATTATTCTGATACATTAAAAATGGCAAGGAAGACTTTATTCAAGACTATTGCAGTAGAGTGGAGATACTGAACTCAACTCTGAATATAAAACAAGTGGGAATTTATAGCCAATGGGCAGGGCGAGGAAGTGGATGGAAAATTACTAAGAGGAACTTATTTGGGTACCATGGATAGGAGAGGAAAAAGAGGCACTTGATTAGATATTAAGGATGAGAGAAGAGGAGTTTGATTGGCTATTAGAATGAGGTGATTTGCACTAGCTGGTATGGCTCAGGGATAGAGTGTCAGCCTATGAACTAAAGGGTCCCAGGTTCGATTCTGGCCAAGGGCACATGCTCAGGTTGAGAGCTCAGTCCTGGGGGGCCGGGGGGGGGGGAGGGGGGGAGGGAAGGCTTGCAGGAGACAGATGATCAATGATTCTCATCATTGATGTTTCGATTTCTCTCTCCCTTCCTCTCTGGAATCAATATATATATTGATTTCAGAGAGGAAAAAAATATATATATATTTTTTATATATAATTTTTTTAATGCTCTACTTTAAAAAAATAAAAAAGAATGAGATGATTCTTGATAAACTGGTTTATCAGGATGTGCTTTTGCTAAAACTGGGCTCAGCAGGCCAAGATGAAGTTTAGTCAAGAAGAGAGTCCTTGTCACTACAAGCCAAATAATTGGTGGCCTTAAATCATTTTGGAACAAGGTAGAATAAATATATAAAATATATTTTATTAATTTTTTTACAGAGAGGAAGGGAGAGGGATAGAGAGTTAGAAACAACAATGAGAGAAACATCGACCAGCTGCCTCTTGCCTACCCCCTACTTGGGATGTGCCCACAACCAGGGTACATGCTCTTGACTAGAATTGAACCTGTGACCTTTCAGTCCTCAGGCTGACGCTTTATCCGCTGAGCCAAACCGGTTTCGGCTATAAAAATATTTTTAAAATATACATAAATTTAAAGAGACGTTGGAGTTAAGGACAGAGTTTCAAATCCTGCTGAAATCTACTCCCATAAACACTGAACTCCACTCAGAGCTTTTGGGACCTCTATTCTGCCCAGCTACCCCCTAGTATTATGCATTTGCTACAGCTCTCTTTTCCTCACTCGGTCTTCTCCTGTCTTTAGTTCAGTCTCTTGGCTTTATCTCCTTGTGGTATCCTTCTATTCACAGGAACGAGGGGAAACTAATGGGGTTGAGTCAGGAAAGAACTAGAAAACAATACTTAGATACTAGAGATGCCAGTTGAGATGGAGAGAACAGGTAGTACTTTCATGACCATTTATTCATGCTCCACCTGCTTCTGCCGCTCTGGGTGAGCCTCAATCTGAGCATTTTGGCAAAATGGGCAGAATTACCACAGATGACTCCTGCAAAAGAAAGTGTTCGTAGGGCACAAACTAGATCCTCCTAGACCAGAATTCCTCACCCAATCCTAGCCAAGCCACGGGCATATTGCTTTATGTCATAATTAACCACAGAGATTTTTCTTTTTCCTTTACAGACACTCTTGTTTTTAAATGTGAGAAAAGTATGCGATTTCAATGAAGGTGTTGCTTCTAGTTTTGGTCACTGCTTCTGAAAATTGTAGAGGAATCGTTTTTTAATTTATTCTTCTACTTGTTTCAGGGAGATGGCTGGATTTATCACAAACCCCTTTGGAAAATAATTCCAACAACACAGCCAGCAGAGTGACACACACTAAGACTCGACCAAATGAAATTCTTTTGTTTACCCAAACCCAGAATGGAGTTATTGCACTGAGTGACCTACTTCCTGATTGCAGACTGAAACTAGCTAAACATGAATGTATCTATTAGGGCACCATAGAACTACAGCGAGACCAAAGTGTCGAAGAAGCACTATGGACCTCTCACCAACCTGTCCATGTGACGTGAGCAATATCATCTGAAAACCTTTCACCTGACTTGTTAGATGATTGATCTTTAACTACTTCCTGTTCCTAAAGCTAAAGTTGAATCCCCTGTTTTTGTATGGGGGCAGCAGATAAACACAACAGTGAAAAACTCAATGACTTTGATTTCTTTATAGTGAAAAGTGAAGTCTCTTTCAGAGTCTCTGCTTTGCTTTCTATCAATAATCTAAGTATTCATTACCCATAAACCAAGAGGAGGAGAAAGACGACCCAGAAGTGGATTCAGCCATTGTGCCTGAAATCAGTGTTAAAAAATCAACCAGGTTGTACTAACAAGGCATTCTATTCCTTCAAAGAGACTGTGTGCTTGTGTCAGGATCTTATGCATTATCCACCTCTGTCGGAACTCTCTTTTGATTCAAATTATAACCATGGAGAACTTTTTCTTCTGAGCATTTTAATATACTTGAAAACAACATTGACTTGAAAAATTTCAGAACATTTTTCAATATCTAGTTTTATTAAATATTTCACTTGAGAGACAATTTTTTTAATGTGTTCATATCAATATGATGAGATTCTGGCCTTTCTCAAGAACTGAGGCATTAAAGAACAGCAGATATTAAGAAATAAAACTGTTACTTTTTTCCTTACCTTTTTTCCACTTGTAGGTTAATATACAGTATTATGTGTTACCCTCTGGATCATTATGCTTTATCTTACCTCTGTTCACTCAAAATTTTAAAACAACTGTTCATATTTGTCAATAATTCAAAAGTTATATATGTGACTGAGAACGTGTACGGTATGGTTTTATTTTCTTTTCAAGGAAACTCATGCTGAAGAAAGAGCACGAAATTAAAAGATATCAGGAAATTGTATCCAGGTACAAATCTTTTTAAATAAATATTTTATTGAGGTTAAAGAATTTCTGGCAACTAAAAGGATAGTGCTAATTATAGCTTTCATCATTCATTCAAGTATTTATTGAGTACCTACTTACGGTGCTCAGTACTGGTTACTGCAGGCTACCTTAATTTTCCAGGAGTGGTGCCTTACTCTGTTCTCCCGATGTGGTCTTCCAATCAGTGTGTGTAGTGTATACCTGTTATTCACCAGCCATTGAAGGTGGCTGTATTTGTTGCATCATCATTAGAAATTTAAGCTTTGTGCTCTGATAAATTGTGTTTTATTGAAGGGGTTAATAGGACAAAGGCAGCAAAATAAATTTTTCAACAAATTGTAAATAATTGGTTTATGTACAACCATTTTAATGATCCCCTTGTTCATTTTTGCTGTGAAATGCACTGAAAAAAAATCTCAAACCAAGTTATAGTTCATGTGTTGGGAAGATTGAAAAATAATAAAACTAGAGAACAATAATGCCTTTGTCTGTTTTTATGAATGAAGAGAAATAGGAATTTCATATTTTAGTGGAGTTATTGCCCTGTTCATTTGAAAGACATTGATTTTTCTCTTTCTTCAGGAATCTCTTAGATAAAGGAGTAAATTTAATGAGCTTAAAATTCTTCTGAAAAACAGTACATTTACTAGTGAAATCTCCCATGTTATTGGACTTCACTCTTGGACAGGAGTGAAATCCTACTTTAGGGGAATAGTTTTACCTTGTCCCTCTCTTTGTTTTTTTGTGGTTGTTGTCGTTGTCCCTCTCTTGACATCACACTTCTTCCTAGAAGCAGCACCCAGAGAGTGAGGAAGGAGAATGGCTACTTCCAGAAGCTGCAGTTTGTCCCCCTGACAAGAGCTAGAGCTTTTTCTGTTTGTTGTTGTGTTGTGTTTTGTTTTGTTTTAACTACACCTTTTCAATATCTGGCCAGGGAAATGAGTTTGTAGCAGTTGCTACATATTTGTATCTCGAGGAAGAAAGAGAAAGAGAGAGAGAGAGAGAGAGAGAGAGGGAGGGAGGAAGGGAGAGAGAAACATCGATGGGGTACCAACCCTGCAACCTGAGTATGTGCTCTGATGGGAATTGAACCTGCCCCCATTTGGTGCACAGGACAGCGCCCAACCAACTGAGCCACACTGGCTAGGGCTCAGCTAAAGTTTTTTTCTTTTTCTTTTCTTTTTTTTTTTTTATAATTCTTTTTTTTTTTTTAAGTATATTTTATTGATTTTTTACAGAGAGGAAGGGAGAGGGATAGAGAGCAAAAATCATCGATGAGAAACATCAACCAGCCGTCCCCTGCACACCCCCCACCGGGGATGTGCCCACAACCAATGTACATGCCCTTGACCGGAATCGAACCTGGGATCCCTCAGTCCACAGATCGACGCTCTGTCCACTGAGCCAAAACGGCCTAGGCTCTTTTTCTTTTTAATCTTTATTGTTGAAAGTATTGCATAGGTCCTCTTTCCCACCCATCCCACCCCCTTAACTCTGGGCTAACGTTTTAAATATGTACTTTTCTTCTGACTACTAGGAATTGCACGTTAAGAAGTCCAAGACAGCTTCAGCATTTTTCCTATCTGAGGGCTACTCCGTGCTATCGCTGGCCTGGGGGAGAGACCAGCTCTAACCAGCAGGGGCCTCCCTGCACAAAAGCACCTGGTGACTACTGCTTGCCTCTCCCAAGGGTGCTGCCTCCTCAGTCTTGAGGAATTGATGCTCACATAGGAAACAAGCTGCTCTTCACAGGACCAAGCCCACAGGAAAGGGGCGAGAGGAGGAGGGCCCATCCTGGGACTGGGGAAGGGGTGCAGAGGAGGCAGCACTGGCCACTCTCCCGAATAACCATTCTTCCCTCCGCTCTGCGCTTGGGGAGAGTTCAGGTCGGAGAAGGTACCTGCAGAGCGTGGAGGGGCAAAGGCTTCCCTCTGGCCTGGTTGTTACAGTAAGAGCTGCAGTGGGCAGGAGGCTAGGAGCCTTACTCCCGCCTGACTGGCTTCAAGAAATAAAAATGCGGTTGGTCATTATTTGTTTGCTTGTTTTGCCACACCCCTCTAATCATTAAGTCAGCAGACCTGAGCTGAACACCTACTGTATGTGCCAACCACTGGGGCCATAAAGGACTAAGGCCCGGACTCTGCTCTGAGTTCAGTGGCCTGGAAGAGGAAAGCTACACAGTTAGTAACCAAGATGAGAAGTGCCAGAACAGAGGAAAGTCAGCCTTCAGTGAAGGGGGTTGGAGTGTGAGTGTGTGGAAGGAGGTCATGGGAAAACCCAAGTCAGGGGTTTTATAGAGAGCTAGTATAAACACAGTGCAAAGAAGATTTAATGTAACTTTATTTACTTAAAACTATTTATAGTATTTAGACCGTCCTTTGTTGTTCCATCGATGCCAATGAAAAGATAAAATAGAAAAGTCATCATCACGCTAATTTATACCTGGTGTGGCCATATTAATATCAGGCAAAATAGATGTGAAGACAAAGAGTATCAGCAGGCATAAAAAAGACACTTCATAATGATAAAAACGTTGATTACATTAGAAAGATATAACAAAAAGAGAGTGGGGGAGGTGGAAGAGGACATGGGAGATAAGTGGTGATGGAAAGAGACAAGTTGGGGTGGTGAACACACAATATAATATACAGATGAGGTACTATATAATTGTACACCTGAAACCCATATAATTTTTTTAATATCACCCTAATCAATTTAAAATTTTAAAGACAAAAATGATAAATATGTATGTACCTAATATATAGCTTCAAAATACCTGAAGCAACCTTATGCCTTTTGATTGACATAATTAAAAGGAGAAATAGACAGTTCCACAATTACAGTTCGGTATTTAACACCCTTCTCAAAGTAACTGATTGGACAACTAGACAAAAAAGTCAGCAAAACTACATGATCTGAACAACACTATCAATCACCTTGACCTAATTCTTATTTATAGAACACTACACTGAGTGGCCAGATTATTATGATCTCTGCACGCATTATAAGCTGGCCACTCAGTGTGTGTCTGTGTGTGTGGTGTGTGTGTATGTGGTGTGTGTGTGTGTGTGTGTGTGTGTGTGTATTCATGGCCCAGGGTGTGTTCCTCAGCTCATTCTGCACCCTCTTCATTCTGGGACCCCTCAAAGGATGCCCTACTGCAGTTTACAGGGATCGGGCCTAAACTGGCAGTCAGCTGCTCACCTGCCTGCCTGATTGCCCCTAACCACTCTGCCTGCCAGCCTGCTCGCCCCCAACTACCCCTACCACCAGCCTGCTCGCCATCAAATGCTCCCCCTGCCAGCCTGATTACCTCTCTGCTGATCTTGCCCCCACTTGTCCTCCCCACTGGCCTGCTTGCCCCCAACTGCCCCCTTGCTGGCCTGCTTAACCCCACCAGCCTGATCACCCACAACTGCCATCCCATCCTGGCCTGACCCACCAGTGACCCAAGCTCCTGGCCCCTTTTTTCTTTTTCTTTTTTTTTCAGCGCCTCGGGCAGAAGACAGGGCCGGCTGGAAGCAAGTATCTGGGTTTTATTTCTCTTCTATAATTGAAACGTTGTAGCCTTGAGTGGAGGCCAGGGCCAGCCAGGGTGGGCGAGAAGCTTGGCTTCCTCCATCCCTGGGGCAACCCAAGCCTCCTGCTCGCTCCAGCTTCGTGGCCGCTGTCATCTTGGTTGGGTTAATTTGCACACTCGCTCCTAATTGGTTGGTGGGCATAGCAGAGGTGTGGTAAATTTGCATGTTCCTCTTTTATTACTGTAGATATATATATTAGAGGCCCAGTTCATGAAGTCATCCATGGGCAGTTGGTCGGCCTGCCTGATGATTGAACTCCTGGTCAAGGGGACAGTTTGCATATTAGCCTTTTATTATATAGGATATACATTGAGTGGCCAGATTATTATGCATTCAGAGATCATCATAATCTGGCCACTCAGTGTATATCCTATAACTGCAGAATACAGTCTTTTCAAGGATGCATGATATAGTCACCAACTTAGATACTTGCTGGGCCATAAAACAGATCTCAATAAATTTGTTTATTATTTTTAACTAGAGGCCCAGTGCACAGATTCATGTACCAGTTGGGATCCTTCAACCTGGACTGTGCCTTCTCACAATTCAGGGGATGTTGGACTGCTAGTTTCGGCCTGATTCCCACAAGGCGCAAAGCGGCAGTTGGCCAGAGAGTAGCCTGAGCTGGACCCGGCGCCACCTGGCTTGGCACAGGTGCTTGCCACTTCACCTGGCTGTCCTTAGCTCTGCCATGGAGGCAGGAGAGGTTCCCGCCACCACAGCTGCACTCTCCAGCCATGAGCCTGGCTCCTAGCTGAGTGTTGCTCCCACTGTGGGAGCACACTGACCATCAGGGGGCAGCTCCTGCATTGAGCGTCTGCCCCCTGGTGGTCAGTGAGCTTTATAGGAACTGGTCAACCAGTCGTTCCAGTCATTCCAATTGTTCAGTTGTAACAGTTGCTTGGGCTTTTATATGTATAGATTCTCAGCTGAAGATATATTTATTGATTTTAGAGAGAAAGGCTGGTTGCCTCCTTAAGCACACCAGTTGGGAATCAAACCCACAACCTATTTATGTGCCCTGACCAGGAATCGAACCTGCAATCTTTTTGGTGTATGGGATTATACTCCAACCAATAAAATACCTAAATCAATAAAATACCTAGGAAAACTAAATATTTGGAAATTAACACTTCTTTAAATAATTAATGGTTAAAGAAATCACAAGAGAAATTAGAAAACATTTTTAAATAATGAAAAGCATCATATCAAAATTTGTAGATATAAGAATAGCTAAAGCAGTTCTTATACCTTTACATTCTTATATTTAAATAGAAGAAAAGTTTCACATCAATGATTTAAGGTACTATCTCAAGAAACTAAAGAAAGAAGTAAACCCAAGATGAGCAGAAAATAGAAAACAAATGAATATAGAGAAAGCAAGCAAAGTAGAAAGAAAATTGCTAAAGCCAAAAGTTATTTGTAAAATGACCAACAGAATTGTTAAGTTCTAGTTTAATGGACCAAGAGTAAAGGAAAGGAACATAAATTACAGAAAACAAATATCAGAAATAAAAAGGAGTTATGACTACAGATCCTACATACAATAAAAGGATAATAGAGAATATAATGAACAACTTTATGCCAAAGAAATTTGACAATTTAGATGAAATGGACAAACTCCTGAAAAATAGAACTTTACCAAAACTGACACAAAATGAAGCAAAATCTGAACAGCCTTATATCTTTTTTAAAATATATATTTTATTGATTTTTTTACATAGAGGAAGGGAGAGGGATAGACAGAAACATCAATGAGAGAGAAACATCCATCAGTAGCCTCCTGCACACCCCCTACTGGGGATGTGCCCGCAACCAAGGTACATGCCCTTGACCGGAATCGAACCCGGGACCCTCCAGTCCTCAGGCTAATGCCCTATCCACTGAGCCAAACCGGTTTCAGCAGCCCTATATCTTTTTAAAGAATTTCTCCACAAAGGAAGTTGCAGGCCCAGAATGTTTCAGTGATGATTTCTAGCAGAAATTTGAGGGGGGCGGGGAAGTTCACTATTCTTACACAAACTTTTTAGAGAATAGTGACAAAGGCAACACTTCTAAACTCATGTTTGAGGCCAGTATTATCTGAATATCAAGAGCTGGCAAAGACATTCCAGAAAAAGACACTTATAGACCAATATACTTGTCTTCTGAATACAATCCTTAAATGGTTACATATGTCTAACGATGGGTCAAAAGTTACGTGGGGCTGGGTCCCGCACGGCGGGGGAGTGGGACGGTAGAAGAAGAAAGGTGCCACTTTGGCATGAAGACAGACTCGCTTAGTCGTCAGTCCTTTAAGCTGAGTGCATTGTGATTTCCAATAACTGAGGCAGTGGTTCTAAAAGCTGTCTACATTAATGAAAAGAACAATGTGGCCAGCTTGACTAAGCCGCCAGTGTGTGCAGCGCGGGCAGGACGGCACCGGGTCTCGACGGACTTGTGCATGTTAGCAGTATAGATTTATGTAAGGTTTTTAAAAACTGGTCTTTTAAAGTAGTCTTAAACATTCTTACTATGGAGACGTATGAGAGCCCCTCTCCTCTCCCGCGTGAGCCCGCAGGAGAAGTGGTGATGGAGAAACGTGCTTGCCCCCTCCCAGCGCTGCCCCGTGAACAGTCTCCACCACCTCCCCTGCAAACGTCCAGTGATGCAGAGGTAATGGACGTTGGCTCTGGTGGTGATGGACAGGCCGAACCCCCGGCGGACGACCCACTCAACTTCTGCGGAGCTTCTCTTCTCTCCAAAGGATCCTTCTCTAAAGCCCGCCTCCTCAGAGACCCGAACTGTAGTGGCTGCAGCCCGCGCACCGCCCGGCACGCACCCGCGGTCCGGAAGTTCTCCCCTGACCTTAAGTTGCTTAAGGATGTAAAGATTCGTGTGAGCTTTACCGAGAGCTGCAGGAGTAAGGACAGGAAGGTGCTGTACACAGGAGCGGAGCGCGACGCTCGCGCCGAGTGCAGCCTGGCCCTTAGCCCTGTCAGTGGAGACATGCATGCTTGTCCCTTTGGCGGGAGTGTTGGTAACGGGGTAGGCCTAAGGGGTGAGAGTGCTGATAAGAAGGATGAGGAGAATGATCTGGATCAGGAAAAGAGAGTGGAGTATGCAGTGCTCGATGAGTTAGAAGATTTTACTGACAATTTTGGAGCTAGATGAAGAAGGAGCAGGCGGGTTCACGGCTAAAGCGATCGTGCAAAGAGACAGAGTGGATGAAGAGGCCTTGAATTTCTCCTACGAGGATGACTTTGACAACGACGTTGATGCTCTGTTGGAAGAGGGCCTTTGTGCTCCCAAAAAGAGGAGAGTGGATGAGAAATATGGAGGAGACAGCGACCATCCATCGGATGGAGAGACAAGCGTGCAGCCAATGATGACCAAGATTAAAACCGTGCTCAAAAGTCGTGGCCGCCCACCTACAGAACCATTGCCTGATGGGTGGATCATGACATTCCATAACTCCGGAGTCCCCGTGTACCTACACAGAGAGTCTCGGGTGGTCACCTGGTCCAGGCCGTACTTCTTGGGAACAGGAAGCATACGGAAACATGATCCTCCTCTGAGTAGCATCCCCTGTCTGCATTACAAGAAAATGAAGGACAACGAGGAAAGGGAGCAAAACAGTGAGCTTTCCCCTAGTGGGGAGGTGTCCCCTGTCAAGCCCCTCAGTCGATCTGCAGAGCTGGAGTTTCCCCTGGAAGAGCCTGAATCCATAGGGGCCGACACGGGGCCCCCAGACGAGAAGGACCCGTTGGGGGCGGAGGCTGCCCCTGGGGCCCTGGGGCAGGTGAAGGCCAAAGTTGAGGTGTGCAAAGACGAATCAGTCGATCTTGAGGAATTTCGGAGCTACCTGGAGAAGCGTTTTGACTTTGAGCAAGTTACTGTGAAAAAATTCAGAACTTGGGCCGAGCGGCGGCAGTTTAACCGAGAAATGAAGCGGAAACAGGCGGAGTCCGAGAGGCCCATCCTGCCGGCCAATCAGAAGCTCATTACTCTCTCTGTGCAAGATGCCCCCACCAAGAAAGAGAACCCAAGTGAGCCTTTTGGCGCCTCGGTGACCATTGATGGTGTGACCTATGGATCTGGAACTGCAAGCAGCAAAAAACTTGCGAAGAATAAAGCTGCTCGAGCTACGCTGGAAATCCTCATCCCTGATTTTGTTAAACAGACTTCCGAGGAGAAGCCCAAAGACAGCGAAGAGCTTGAGTATTTTAACCACATCAGTATCGAGGACTCACGGGTCTACGAGTTGACCAGCAAGGCCGGACTGTTGTCTCCCTATCAGATCCTCCACGAGTGCCTTAAAAGAAACCATGGGATGGGTGATACATCCATCAAGTTTGAAGTGGTTCCTGGTAAAAACCAGAAGAGTGAATATGTCATGGCGTGCGGCAAGCACACAGTGCGCGGCTGGTGCAAAAATAAGAGAGTTGGGAAGCAGTTAGCCTCTCAGAAAATCCTTCAGCTCCTGCACCCACATGTCAAGAACTGGGGGTCTTTACTACGCATGTATGGCCGTGAAAGCAGCAAGATGGTCAAACAGGAGACCTCAGACAAGAGTGTGATTGAGCTGCAGCAGTATGCCAAGAAGAACAAGCCGAATCTGCACATCCTGAGCAAGCTGCAGGAGGAGATGAAGAGGCTCGCCGAGGAGAGGGAGGAGACGCGAAAGAAGCCCAAGATGTCTATCGTGGCATCTGCTCAGCCTGGTGGCGAGCCTCTATGCACTGTGGACGTGTGAGGAGATGGTGGACCAGGCACGGGGGCTGCCAGCTCTGATGCCAGGAAGACCACACACTGCTCACTCTGCAGCCTCTCGTCTCCAGTCTAAGTTCCTCCCCTGCAGCCACTGTCTGAGGCTGGGGCCAGAGGGGTGGGGCTCCGGTGTATGGGGAAGCCGGGGCCACATTCTACTATTCCGTTTCCTTGTGGGCCACCCACAGGTCTGAGTGGACGTGTTCAAGCATCAGCTCATCCTGCCTGTGCAGGTGGAAGCTGAGCTTGGAGATGACCTATGCTTTTACAGATTTGCTGCAGACTGGTTTTAAGAATATTTTCATGAATTTTAGTATGTAACATGCACTGACAAGAAATGATGGATGACAAATGAAATGACAGGTGATGGTCGAGTGCGATGGCGCCCTGTGCCGAGGGCTCCTGCAGGCACTGCAGGGACCTGGTCAGAAGGCGCATGCTGGGACACCATCCCCTTTCTGCCTCCTGTGTTTTTCCTTTTTTTCTTAAAATGTTTTAACAGGAAGTATTTCAGACCTTTTTGGTTCAAAATGAACACAGTTTTAGTATCAGAGCTACTTTTCAGAGATTACCGGTAAATCAAGGTGATTATTTTTCAGCCAGTGTGTTTCTGCCTGGCTGTTCCCCAAGCCCTGAGCTGGGTTGTGATCCATTTTTCCGTCTTTTAAAAAAATTAAATATTTTTTATTGATTTGAGAGAGAGAAAAACAATCAATTTGTTCTTCTACTAATTTATGCATTCACTGGTTGATTCATGAATGTGCCCTGACCAGGGATCAAACCCACAAACTTGGCATATCATATCAGGATGATACTCTGACACACTGAGCTATCCACCCGGGCAGGGCCTTCTGAGTAAGTCTTAACGCCCTAAAAACTCACCACCTTAGATAACTAACTAGGTTGGTTGCCTTCACTGGCCTTTGGCAACTTTTTACTAAAGATTTTTGCACAGTCAAATCCCTCTGTCCCCCCCTTCAGTTTTTAAAGCTTTTATGATATTTTAGCATTTGGAGAGAAACTTTTACAGTGTGTAGAAGATAGATTTGGAATCATGTATGTAGCAGATATAAACAATTAATGAATTTTAGCACGTGGGTTTATTTAAGAAGAGGGAACAAGGACCTTTAGTGCAATCCATTCTTGATCACAAACTGGCACTCCTCTCCAGATTTCGTGCAAGCACATGGATGGCAGCTTCACTGGATTTCCAAGGCAGCCGCCCTGTGCAGCCAGGTCTGGTAACCAGCTCACTCCTCTGACCAGCAGCCTGTGCTCTCCAGGTGGCCCCTGTGGACAGGTGCGGGGTTAGATATGACCCTGCCCTGAGTCCCAGGGGGTGTGAGGGGCCCTTGCTTGTCCCCACATGTAAGGTAGTGGTGGTTAGCCATTGGTTTCCTGTTCCAGCACCTCTTCAGGTTGCCACACTCATGGTGCACTGCCAGGTACAGGAGCCCAGCACTGGGTTGCATTGTTACGTTCTTTGGGTGTGCCTGTCCACCACATCCCCTGTGGATGGTGTTTTGTTTCCAGGAAGACAATTGGTGGTGTCTGCTTCCGGGAAGACAATGTTGGCCTTGTAGGCCACCCAGTGTATTCCTCCCTCAACACCCATGTGACCAAGGTTAGCTTCTGTGTTGACCTTTATAAAACGGAATCCTCAATCAAAAAAAAAAAAAAAGTTACTGCAGTTTTTCTGGAGACAAAGTCAGTTCAATATATGGAGAAGCCAAATCTAGTCAAAGAGGAAATGGTTGTCTAAGAAAGTGGTAAGGTGCAAGATATAAAAACAAATCTAGATTAAAACACTATAAGGTTACCTTTTCCCCATTCCAATTGACAGAGATTTAAAAAACACAACTGATGTTAGTGAGGGGAAATGTATATTCTCAAACATTGGTGGGAATTGGTGGGAATGTAATCCAGCACGACTTGTGGAGGATGGTTTGGTAATGCCTGTCTAACGTGGGGATTTCGGCCATGCACCTTCCATTCTCACCAGTAGATCTAGCTTCCTATAACAGGAGAAGGGCGAGTCTAAGTGAGCAAACATGTTCATAGTATAGTTAGCGCTTGGTATAAAAGAGCAGGTTTCATGCAAAACATTTTATAAAATGTCCTATTTTGATGAGTTATGTATAGATCCATGGAGGGGGGAAGACTGTTCAAAATTATAGTGATTGTTTCTGAATCTTGGTATTACGGAATTTTCTTTTTCTTGTTGGTATTTCAGGCAGCAGAGAGAAATATCCATGTGAGACAAACACATCGATTGGTTGCCTCCTGCTCAAGCCTTGACCAGGGCCCGGGCTGGGGAGGACACTGCCACCGAAGTATGTGCCTTTGACTGGACTCAAACCCCAGACCCTACGGTCTGCAGGCCCACGCTCTATCCACTGAGCCAAACTGGCTAGGGCCATGTCACTTTATACACACACAACTGTGTATGTTAGTGCAATACTGTGTATCTGTGAATGTAATAACCGTGTCTTTTTTACAACATTTTTTTTATTGATTTCAGAGGAAGGGAGAAGGAGAGAATGATAGAAAAGTCAATGATGAGAGAGAATCATCTATCAGCTGCCTCCTGAACGCCCCATACTAACCCTCTCTGGGCTAGTCAATTCTTAGAGACAGTAAATGACTGCCTACATGGGCGCCTTTCCTATGGAAACCAACCAATCCAGACCCCAAACCCTCAACCACCTCTTTTACTGGCTCTTTCTGGGCCAATATTCCCTTTCCCTAACTACCTCAGGGCCAGCTACCAGACAACTGAGACAGCCCGAACAGCAGAGCTTGCTGAGATTATTCAAACTAACCAATCTTTTTTTTGTTTTAATATATTTTTATTGATTTTACACAGAGAGGAATTGAGAGGGATAGAGAGTTAGAAACGTCGATGAGAGAGAAACATCGACCAGCTGCCTCTTGCACACCCCCCACTGGGATGTGCCCACAACCAAGGTACGTGCCCTTGACCGGAATTGAACCGGGACCTTTCAGTTCGCAAGCCAACGCTCTATCCATTGAGCCAAACCGGTTTCGGCCAAACTAACCAATCTTAAATCTGTTTTCCCTGCCTCACCCATTCTTCCCACTGAAACCCCACTGAAGGCTTGTGCCCATGATTCCCCTTTCACTCTGCTTCATGGGCGGTCCCCACCCTCGGCACTCTGTGCCTCCCGCTTCTAGGGATCTTCTGCCTTCATGACAGCCATTTCCATTGTGTGTCTTACCATACCCGATGGAAACAAATCCTGAGGACCCTTAAAACAGTGAATATATGTGATGTGCCTGGATCTACTACTAACTTCATTCAGCATAAACAGACATTTGAATGTGGTTTTGTTCTGGCAGCAACACTCTAACCCAGTGGTCTGCAAACTCATTAGTCAACAGAGCGGCAAACCTCAGCTCGCGAGCCGCATGTGGCTCTCGAGCCACGGTTTGCCAACCACTGCTCTAACCTATAGTGTTTCCCCAAATTGGGATCTATTTTATTCCTCTCAGAGCATTCTCTACATATTTGTTTGGGGTAGGGAGAGGAGAGGAATAGGATGACCTGAGTTTGAACTCCTAAAAAAAAAAAAACTTGTGCAGATAAGCCTAACCAGTGGCCATGGACAACAGGGGGGTGGGCATATGTGGGGAGGGGTTTGGGATGGGAATGGAGGGGATGAGGACAATTATGTGATACCATAATCGATAAAAAAATAAAAAAAAAACTCCTGAAATGAAACACCCAAATGATTTAATATAATTTTGGAGAAGAAAGTAAAACAGCAAAACAAAACAAAAAAACCCACATTACCACCAATTCAGACCCTAAACTCTCAACTCCCCGCAATCAGAATTATGGAATAAATCTTCAGTAACTTTTATTTTTTTATTTTTTAAAAAAATATATTTTATTGATTTTTCACAGAGAGGAAGAGAGAGGGATAGAGAGTTAGAAACATCGATGAGAGAGAACCATCGATCAGCTGCCTCTTGCACACCCCCCCACTGGGGATGTGCCTGCAACCAAGGTACATGCCCTTGACCGGAATAGAACCCTGGACCTTTCAGTCCCCAAGCCGACGCTCTATCCATTGAACCAAACTGGTCTCGGCAAATCCTCAGTAACTTTTAGACGGTCCTAGTTCCCAAACAAAGACCAGGTAGTCTGACAGCTTATGAATATCAAAGACAATTCTCCATTTCTAGAAACTCAATTGCCAGGCATTGTTTGCAGAGTAACCTTGCAGTGAGCTATTACTCATGGGTACCGTATTATTTGAGAAGTGCCACAGACTCGTTTGTCCCAAGATACCCTGGCCACAGTGCTTCCTCCCAACCTATCTGGTTTGTTTCCTAGCTGTAAAGTAAAAAAACTATTTGTTCCAGAAGACCTCTATCAAAGTATATTTAAGTCACCTGGGCAGGGGACATGTTTCCTGCGGTGGCTTCCATGATTTTTAGCTCCTGCAGATTCCAGTTGCTGGCTTGCTGCTAGGACTTCGGGGAAGTTTCTCAAGCGATAGGGGTTTAGCGTATGGTTCTGCTGATTTTGGACTTCGAGGATTGAGACTTCTGCAGGGCATATAGCTGTGAGTCAGTTTGGATAACTGCTTTGGCAGACAGTGAGACTGTCTGAGCTAGGACAGGGGCTTAATAAATATTTGTTGCATGTTTAGTTGAATAGATGGGAGCTTCACATGCAGCTCTGTGCTGCATAGAACAGAACCAACTCTAGTCCTATGAAGCCGATCAGTAGAAAAAATCCTGAATTTTTAAAAAAATATATTTTATTGATTTTTTTACAGAGAGGAAGGGAGAGAGATAGAGAGCTAGAAACGTCGATGAGAAACATCAACCAGCTGCTTCTTGCACACCCTCTACTGGGGATGTGCCCGCAACCAACACACATGCCCCTGACCGGAATCGAACCTGGGACCTTTCAGTCCGCAGACTGATGCTCTACCACTGAGCCAAACCAGTTTCGGCTGAATTTATTTATTTTTTTATCAGGAGCTCCTGAAATTAAGGATCTGATTATCGGGGAAGTCACAGAATCAAAGTAGCTATGGAGAGCTGGTATAGAACCCACAGGAAATTCATGACTTGGAAACATCTGGCCCTACCACCACCACGGGTCCAATGATGGCCCAGTCACCGGCATCCTCTCTGACCCCAGAGTCAAAGTCCTGGGAGTTCCCAGGTCTGCGTGGCTCAGTTAATTTACCTAGAGGTAGCAAAAGAAGGATTTGAATTCTTCAGTGGTAATTGGAGAGTGCAATAAGAGGGAAGGAGAACATGACTTCACAGAGCCTGGATGGCCAGGCATACAGCAGGAGGAGAATCCTGGGGAGGAGAGAACAGAACCAGTGTGGTGAGGAGCAGAGAACAGGGGTTTCATGGTGTTCCTAGGCCAGCCCAGGAGCTCAGTTATATGTTACATTAATGACAAAATGGAAAGCTAGTTTGGCCAGAATGGCTCAGTGGTTGAGTGTCAATCTATGAACCAGGAGGTCATGGTTGATTCCCAGTCAGGGCACATGCCTGGGTTGGGGGCTCGATCTCTAGTGGAAGGCATGCAAGAGGCAGCCAGTCAATGATTGTCTTTCATCGTTAGTGTTTCTATCTCTCTCTCTCTCCCTTCTTCTCTGAAATCAATAAAAATATATTACATATATAAAAAAGAAACCTAAATCATGCTATTCAGATATGAGACTGAAGTTCCTCTGCCTGGAGGAGGTGGGGAGTGTTTCCCCACAGAACGTGACTCATCCTTAGAGCCAGCCTGGCTAGTCATCCTTGCTCCTGAGACTTTCCCCATTTATTCCACAGCAGGTAACCTCCATCCCTACCCCAGAGAGAGGCTGGGGCGTGGGTATCCTTCCCCTGTCTGAACCAGAAGAATGGGGAGCACTTGTACCTGGAATTTCCGTGGAATTACCCTTGGGTGTTCCCAGGCTGTAGCCAGACTGGAGCAACTTTGCCCTCGTATTCTAAGGAAATGTGCTTCTCTCTCTGGGTTTTCAGGTGAGAAACCAACCCTTGATCCCTATCAATTATTTGCCTTCTTATCCAGAAGAATCTCTCTTTTCCCCTCTCCTCCATGCAAAGCAGCACAGCCCAAGAGCTTAGAATTTGAGTATCCTATAAATCTGGGTTTAAATCTAAGGTCTTGTTCTTATTTGCTGACTGTGTAACCTTGTCAAATATTACTCTAAGCTGCCTCTTCCTATGAAAAGGGAAAAATAATGCCTGTCTTGCAAAGGCATGTCATGAAAATTTAGATAAAGTGACACGTACATATAAAACACAGGGTGAGGCCTCCAAAAGATTGCCCCATTAAAAATGTCAAAATACCATCTCTTCTCCCCAACTCAGGCTTATTAAATAAACACTAGTTATTGTCTCTTTCTCAAAAAGAATTTATTAGCCGGTAGGCAGCCCCAATGGTAAGAAATTATCTAGTGGATAAATATCAATTTTGAGAATTATATTATTTTGCAATAAATTAGTTATATTATTTTAAAACTAGTGACCCAGTGCATGGATTCATGTACACTGAAAGGAAATTGACTAGAAGAAATTTTTAAATATCTCTATTAGCCCTTTATCTATAATAGAAGTATCCGAGATGAAAGAAAATTAGTGAAATGTATATGAAAATAATATATAAATTGATTCATAAATAAAATAACAACAGAGGTACATTGTGCCAATAGTTGGTCTTCAGACATATTCTGTCTATGACGCCGCTTTCTTTCAGCTTCAGAATGTCAACAGAAACAACCAAATTCACGATCAACAATGATACATTGAAACACACATGTGATTGGCATCAGTGAGAGCTTTATATGCATCATGCATGTGCAAGTCAAAGTTTATTTTTACACTAGAGGCCTGGTGCACGAATTTGTGCACCAGTGGGATCCCTCAGCCTGACTTGTGGGGATTGGGCCGAAACCAGCTCTTCGATATCTCCCAAGGGGTCCTGGATTGCAAGAGGGTGCAGGCCAGGCCAAGGGACCCCAACAGTGCATGATTGGGGCCGGGGAGGGACCACCCTCCCGTGGGAGGGCTCCAGGGTGTGTTCAGCCCATCTCGCCCAGTCCCAATAGGCTGGACCCCAGCAGCAGGCTAACCTACCGTTGGAGTGTCTGCCCTCTGATGGTCAGTGTGCATCACAGTGACTGGTCAAACAGTTGGACACTTAGCACATTAGGCTTTTATTATATAGGATTGCCAGTGCATGTCATATGTACCGGATGTCAGAGGGTCAGATGAATGTATGGTTGGTCACTTAGCCTTTTATATATATAGATAATTTCTTAGGTATTATCAGAACTTAAAGTGAAAATTTCCTTCAAAATCTTCAAATTCCTATTTAGCTTAAGACTTTAACTGGTTAGATACACAAAGATATTATGTAGAAGGGTGGTCACTGCAGAGCTGTATATAAAAGTAATTATAAAAAATAAATAAAAGTAGCCGAAACCGTGGATAGAGTGTCGGCCTGCGGACTGAAAGGTCCCGGCTTCGATTCTGGTCAAGGGCTCGTACCTTGGTTGTGGGCACATCCCCAATGAGTGTGTGTGCAGGAGGCAGCTGGTCGATGACTCTCTCTCATTGACGTTTCTAACTCTCTCTCTCTCTCTTAATTCCTCTCTGTGTAAAATCAATAAAATATATAATAAATAAATAAATAAATAAATAAAAGTAACTATAGAAGTTTATAAGATTAAATTATAGAATTGTTTTTTGCAGAACACTATGTAGACTTTAAGAAGAGACTATAAAAATATATTTAACCACATGGAATGGTATTCTTGCTGTAATAAGTGACTAAGTTATAAAATAGCACTAAGTGTGATTCTACTTTTATTTTATATATATATGTAGTATGATAGTAGAAGGGACATATGTTCAATGTGAAAAGTGCTTCTCTTTTAGTGTGGGGGTATAGATAGCTTTTATTTCATTTTTACTCATAACTTTTTTAATTTTACCACAAGAAATATATTATACATTATAGGAAAAAATGATCATGTGACCATATTTGCCCTGATTTTAGACTCTTCAAGCACCCTTTTGATTTTTTCAGATTTTTTTTCTTCAAGGCCATCTCTTAAGATATAGGGACAAAGTTATATACAGCTGACAACTTAAAATGGATATCAAAGACAGTGATGAAAAGGTGTAAATGAAGGGAAAACAGTGCCCCTATTTTGTTTTACTTTTTTTCTTAATAAAGCAAAGCAAAACAAAACCACAGATAGCACTGTGGACGCCCCTCACATGACTGCATTGTTAAGCCCCATATGCCAAGGTTTCGGCTGCAGTTCGATCCAGGTGAGGGCACACAAAAAACAACCAATGAGTGCATAGATGGGTGGAACAACAAATCTCTCTCTCCCTAAAGTCAATAAGTAAAATAAATAAACGATAAAATAAAAGTGTTTCCTGAGAATATGCCTAGCATGAACAGTCCCTGACAAATTGGTTAGATGCTTTTAAACATTTATTGATTAAATGTGCCGAAACTGTTTTGGCTCAGTGGTAGAGCGTCGGTCTGTGGACTGAAAGGTCCCAGGTTCGATTCCGGTCAAGGGCATGTACCTTGGTTGTGGGCACATCTCCAGTAGGGGGTGTGCAAGAGGCAGCTGGTCGATGTTTCTCTCTCATCGACGTTTCTAGCTGTCTATCACTCTCTCCTACTCTCTGTAAAAACAATCAATAAAATATATATTTAAAACAAAACAAAACAAAACATTTATTGAGTAAATGTTCTAAGCTTGGTAAGAGAAAAAATAAGATAGGGTCCTTGTTTTTTTAAAAAAATATTTTTATTGATTTCAGAGTGGAAGGGTGAGGGATAGAGAGATAGAAACATCAATGATGAGAATCATTGATTGGCTGCTTCCTGCATGCCCCCTACTGGGGGGCAGGGATAGGCCTGGAACCAGGGCATGTTCCCTGACTGCAAATTGAGCCGTGACCTTCTGGTTCATAGGTTGAGGCTCAACCACTGAGCAACACTAGCGGGTGGAGGAGTGGGGGGATGTGGGTTGAGGTGGGGGTGTCATCGTCTTAAAGGAGTCTAAATCCTAGTTGGGCAGACAGATACATAAATAACTAAAATAATATGAGAAAGGTCATAATCAATTTACCAACAAAGTGATATTAACACATAGATGTGATAACTTAAAGTTTTTACGTGAATGGGAGAAAACATCCCTGGAGGAGGGGGAATTGTGCCACAGCTTGAAAAAATTAAATATTTGGGCAGAAAGATCAGTTTCTGGTCAAATGACCCAGACTTTGCACAGAAGGTACCTCAAGGTACCCCAGTCTGGTACACCCAGTGAGTGTTTTCCATCGGGTTACCATAGTGAATGATTGTCATGGGATCAGGTTTCAAAACTCAAAGAGGTGTTTGTAGAAAATTATCAGAGATCTCCAGGGCTTCATGAAATACTTCAAATAGAAGTCAAGCACTGCTTCAGCCAAGCCCTTCGCTTCTCTCAAACACTCGGAAGTGTTACCTTTTGCTGACTGTGTTACATAACCTTCCGAAAGTCAATAATTTATTTATTTTATTGTCTTTTTACAGAGTGGGAGAGGGACAGAGCGTTAGAAACACCGATCAGCTGCCTCCTGCACACCCCCCACTGGGGATGTGCCCACAACCACCGTACATGCCCCTGACGGAATCAAACCTGAGACCCTTCATTCCGCAGGCCGACACTCTGTCCACTGTGCCAAACCGGTCAGGGCTGAAAGTCAATAATTTATATACCACTCTGATCTTACCGGGGGGGGGGGGGAATGGAACCAATAATGCACGCAAGAGAAGAGGACAAGAGGGAGAATATTAGATTATCAGGGACGCCGATTTCTTGTGAGTTTTTAATTTTCTTTAGGTGATCACCAACCTGAAGAGTCCAATACCCACTCTGATCTTTCCCTTCCCCTTGCCTTTCTCCACTTTTCTCCCTCCCTCAGTTTCCCTGGCTTTCTGGGTCTCCCCACTTCCTCTGGAGGCGCGCCTTCCCACATCAGCTCCAGCCCCGACTCCAGCGGATCTGCGTCCCCGCAAGCAGATCGGGGCGGGGCCCAGGGCGGGGCTACGAGCATAGGGGGCGTGGCCCGGAGGCGTGGCCACGAGCGGAGGGGCGTGGCGTGGCGGGCGCGGCGGCGGCGGCGCAGGCGCACAGTGGACCCGCCGCGCGAAGCCGCAGCCATGGAGCAGGCAGCCCCGGACCTGGAACGGCCGCTGCAGCCGGCGCCCCTCGAGCCCCTGGGCCACCCGGACGCTGGGCCGGAGGCGGCGGTCGGTGAGGAAGCGGAGGGGGCCCCGAATGAGGAGGGCCCCGGGGACCGCACGGTGAGAAGGGGCGGCGGCGGAGGCTGCCCGGCCTGTGTCGGGGCCTAGCGGGCCGGGCGGGCGGGGCGAGGCCGGCGGGGGCGGATAGATAGTGACCGGGAAACGCGGTGGAAAAGCTGGGCCACAGGTGCTGGGGGGTGCGGGGAGGCTCGGTGGGAAAAGGGGTCCTGGGTCGGGGGCGGCGAGGGGGGCGCGGGGTTGCCGTGGGGGCGGTTCCGCGGGCCTGGGGGCCGGGCTCGGGCCGGGCCGGGCTGCGGCAGACGCGGCCCTCGGAGCTTCGGGGGCCCGGAGTTTGGGTCTGAGAGGAAGGCGGGGGCCTGTCCGGCCGGCGGGGGGCCTGTCCGGCTGGCGGGGGGCCTGTCCGGCCGGCGGGGGTCCTGTCCGGCCGGCGGGGGGCCTGTCCGGCCGGCGGGGGGCCTGTCCGGCCGGTGGGGGGCCTGTCCGGCCGGCGGGGGGTCTGTCCGGCTGGCGGGGGGCCTGTCCGGCTGGGTTCAGAGGAGCCGGCCTCGCGGAGGAGGCGCCGTGGGCGTGGGCAGGGAGTTCGGGGAGGAAGGGAGTGGGGGCCCCGCTCCAGGAGCCAGGCGCGGGCAGTGAAAGTGGGTGGCTCGTCGCCACGGTGAGGACATTGAAGAAGGTGTGAGAGTGAAGAAAAGGACCAAGTTTAAAAAAAAAAAAAAAGCATCTTAAGCTCATTTGGCAGTTCTTGCATTAGTGGACCAGTGCTGTATTTCCCAGGGGAGACTTGTCATAGAGGGCTCGATCTGCTTGGGGATTTTCATTTGCTTGAGGGGGGAAAAAAGAAACACAAATGGCATCATTCCCTATATTTGTAACAGTTTTTGGTCCAAAGGGTTTTCACTCAGAATGCGTGATGGGTAAACCAGGTCTCAGAAACGCGGCCCGGTCATCGGACCAACCTGCCCGGTGTGCGTCGTATATTGCTCATCCATTCTGCTTTCCCCCCCTTTCTTTCTGGAACCTGGTGTTAGTGCTAATATGAAAACTGCCTTAGGACGGATGAAGAAAAGTTAAAATTGTTGACTGTAACTAGAAAGACTCATCTTTTAAGTTTGGAGGTCAGATAGCCAGGAACTACAACACAGGAGTTGAAGGTTTTGCCTACGCGGGGAAATGTCTCTTAAAAAAAATTATGGTGAGGTGGACAAGTAATGCAGAGAAGGTTCCCACAAAATAATAGGGTAGGATGAAGACTTTTGGGGTGAATTTTAAGTTTTCCATAGAACTTTTCCCTAAATTATAGAATTATAATTTATGGAGAGGTCAGCATCTGAAATGTGAGCGAGAAGTGTGTGCATTTCCGTGGTGCGTAAGTGGACTCTTAGATGATTGCTTTTTTTCTTTAGTTTTTATTTATTGAGTGTAGATAAGAAGGAAGAGAGAGAGATTGATTTGTCTCACTGATTTATTTATTTATTTTAATTCTCACCTGAGGATATTTTTCCCATTGCTTTTCAGAGAGTGAAAGGAAGGGTGGGCAGGGAAGAAGAGGAAGAGAAAGAGAAACATTCATGGGAGAGATATACTGACTGGTTGGCTTTGGCACACACACCCTACAGGGGTGGGGGTGGGGAGCAAACCTGCAACCCAGGTAAGTGCCCTTTTCCGCAATCCAACCCAGACCTTTTTTTTAAAAAATATATTTTATTGATTTTGTACAGAGAGGAAGGGATAGAGAGTTAGAAACATCGATGAGAGTCATCGATCAGCCGCCTCTTGCACACCCCCTACTGGGGATATGCCCGCAACCAAGGTACATGCCCTTGACCGGAATCGAACCCGGGACCTTTCAGTCCCCAAGCCAACGCTCTATCCATTGAGCTAAACCGGTTTCGGCCCAACCCAGACCTTTTGATGTGAGAGCCGGTGCTCTAACCACTGGGAGATACTGGCCAGGGCAGTTCCTCTATTTATGTCTTCCTTGGTTGATTCTTATATGTGTCCTGACCTGGACTGCAGTCATGGCATATGGGGACACCCAGCCAGGGCTTATGTCGTTTGCTTTTTATGCAACTATGTGACTTAGTTTTTCTGTTGTCTCTCTTTGGTGAGGTGTACAAGTAATGCAGAGAAGGTTCCCACAAAATAATGATCAGTTCTTTGAAACCTATATATTCTGGCTTATGTCCACGCCTTACATATATATCACAGAGGTAACCAGTATTTTGAATTGTCTAGTAACAGTTCTCTTGCTTCTCTTAACCTTACCATATGTATCCCTAAACAATATTTTGTTTAATTTCATTTGATTTTGAAATTTACATAAGTGGAATAATTTTACTATGATTTTCTTTCTCTTGTCAATATTATGGTTTTAGGATTCATCCAAAATATGAGTTAGCATGTCTGTATTCATGGCTTTATAGTGTGCCATTTCATAGATACTCTCCAGTTGATTTCTCTTTTCTTGGGGTTGTTAAAAGATCCTTGCTTTCTAAAAATTACCACTACCACAAACTTCTTCCTAGCCTCCTATATAATAAAGAGGTAATATACAAATTGACCATCACACCCTCACAAGATGCTGCATACGACCAGGCCGGCAGGGGTGTTAGTGAGGGACAACCAAATGACTGAGCAAGCAGGCTGCATGGGGAGACCAAGCCAGCAGAGGGGGGCGACCAGGCCGACGGAGGGGGGACAGAAAGGGGTGACCAGGTCGGTGGGGGGGGACAGTTAAGAGTGACCAGGCTGTGCCGAAACCGGTTTGGCTCAGCGGTAGAGCGTCGATCTGCGTACTGAAAGGTCCCAGGTTCGATTCTGGTCAGGGGCATGTACATTGGTTGCAGGCACATCCCCAGTAGGGGGTGTGCAAGAGGCAGCTGGTCGATGTTTCTCTCTCATCGACGTTTCTAGCTCTCTATATCTCTCCCTTTCTCTCTGCAAAAAATCAATAAAAAAAAAAAAAAAAAAAGAGTGACCAGGCTGGCAGGGAGGGGGCAGTTGAGGATGACCTGGCCGGCAGTGGGGGGCAGTTAGGGCTGACCTGGCCGGCAGTGGGGGGCGGGCAGTTAGGGGCTATCAGGCCAGCGGTAGGGGGGTGCAGTTTGGGGTGACCAGGTCGGCAGGGGGGGCCAGGTGGGGACAATAGGCTGGCACTGGGGGAGCAGTTAGGGGTGACCAGGCCAGCAGAGGAGGGCAGTTGGGGGCAACCAGGCCAGCAAGGGGGGGCAGTTAGTGACCAGGCCAGCGGGGAGGGGGCGGTTGTGGGCGATTAGGCAGGTCAGCGCTTGGGAGCCAGTGGTCCAGGATTGTGAGAGGCATGTCCGTTGCTGGTTTAGGCCCGATCCCCTGAGGGGTCCCAGATTGGAGAGGGTGAAGGCGGCTGAGGCGTGCCCCTCCCCAGCACCATCGGAATCAATAATTATTCAGTGTGTATGTGCATTTTCTGGGACACCTTGTATATATCTCTTGGTCCAAATGTCTTAGAATCTAATGTAAATTTATGAGTGGAATTGCAGGATTATAGGGTAGTTAGCATGTTCAACTCTAGTAGGTAGTGCCAAATTGTTTCCCAGAGGGAATATATAGTACCAGTTTATACTCCCATCAACAGTGCCTGATACTCTATCCTTATCAATACTTAATATTTTCAGATTTTAAAATATTTGCCAATCTTGTGGGATATGTGTTAAAGCAATCTTAGGTTGTGTCGGGAGGTAAGAATCATATCTTTTTTCTTTTTTTTTAAGAATAGTGTCTTTTTTTTTAAAAATATATATTTTTAATTGATTTTTCACAGAGAGGAAACGAGAGAGGGATAGAGAGTTAGAAACATCGATGAGAGAGAGACATCCCCCACTGGGGATGTGCCCGCATCTAAGGTATATACCCTTGACCGGAATCGAACCCGAGACCTTTCAGTAGATGCTCTATCCACTGAGCCAAACCGGTTTCGGCAAGAATCATGTCTTTTGATAGGTACATTATGAGTTTAATTTTGGTTATGGTGATAAAAATTTGGGTGATTCTTTTTAAAAATATATATATTTTATTGATTTTTTTACAGAGAGGAAGGGAGAGGTATAGAGAGTTAGAAACATCAATAAGAGAGAAACATTGATCAGCTGCCTCTTGCACACTCCTTACTGGGGATGTGCCCAAAACCAAGGTACTTGCCCTTGACCGGAATCGAACCTGGGACCCTTGCGTCCGCAGGCCAATGCTCTATTCACTGAGCCAAACCAGTGAGGGCTGGGTGATTCTTTTTGTGTGTGTGCAAAAGCTTTTAGAGACTTAACTAGTATGAAGTTGCAACTAGAGTGTAAAATCCATTTATGTTAATTTAAAGGTGATTCTAAAAATCTCATTTAAAAAAACTTATGTATTAAAAAAAAATGCACCAAAAGAACTTGTGTATGTTCAGTTTAAGATATTTGAAAACCCAAAGATGCCATCATACAGTAGAAGTTGTAGTTATATTGTATTATTTGACATTTTAGAGAAATGTTTTAAATATGTGTTCCCAGAGACCATCTGTAAGTGACCAAACATAGAGGGTTTCCTGAAACAACTCCCCAATGTAGTAATTCATTTGTAGATGCAAGCCATTTGGACAGGTATTTCAGAAATACCAGGAGTTTAAACACACATATATTTATATGTACTTTGTACACTGTTCCTTCCTCCCCCAGAACTACCAAACCCTCCTTACAGGGTCATATACTCCTTTTCCCTCTTTCTGTCTCCTTTTCCACCCTAGTTCCTCCCCACTTGAGAAGCATTGCTATAGCTGTGGTACTACTGTTATCCATAGGAATGTGGTCTGGGCTGAAAGTTATGTTTGTTTGTGTGTGTATTCACAGTGAAGTTCCATTCTTTACATAATTTTGAAGATTACACTAAAAGGCAGATAAACATGAAGCCGAGGCTCAGAGATAAGTGATTTGGTCAAGGTCACTAAGTAGTCAGTCAGTGGCATGGCTCGGACTTGAGACTAAGTCTCCTGGCTTTGAAATTAGTCTGTCCATTAAGCCATGGAATAAAAAAAGTTATAAGTTTGTAAATTGCTCCAATACTATATTTTTAAACTTTTTAGTTAAGATTAAGTTTAAATTTTAAAACAAGGAAAAATGTGTAAATGGTATATTGATTTATCAAGCAGTCTTTTACCACAAAAATATTTATGCAGAGAGTGTGCAGAGATGGCAAAAAGCTCACCTCATGAGCCTTAATTTTAACTGCAAATTTTGGACAGAGAGTAATTTGTGCGAATTTCTCTGCACCTAAGGGTAGTGGAAACAAGCACTGCCTAAGACTCACAAGTTTCTTCTGGTTTTAAATATCACTAGTCAAGATTCCAAATTCTGCTGAAAACTCATATTCTATAGTCTCTGTTTTTCTTTCTGTAAGTGTTCAATCCTCTTGTTTTCCATTGTTTAATTAGAAGTCTTCTTTCTATTCCTTTTGTACTTTTTCCATGTAAGGAAGAACACATTCTTTTTTTATTGTACTTTTTCCATGTAAGGAAGAACACATTCTTTTTTTAAGTATTGTCAATACTATTTAAAGAGATAAAGAAAATGGAACTATAAGAGAGGAATCCAGTTTCCAAGAAAGTAGTAATTAGTCCTGGCAGAAGAGAGGAATGGAAGTAAGAATACTTCTTTTTTAGGCTGGAAGATTCCATTGAATTGGTAGTTAACAGTATTTGCCCAGAGGCGAGCCACCGCCTAAGTGATTTTTTTTTACTTTTTAGGGAGAGCACTCTAGGCCAGGGAGTGCTGGTGGGGGCAAAGAGAGCTTGAGCAACTGGTACTTAAAAAAATTCCTGCTGAAACCGGTTTGGCTCAGTGGTAGAGCATCGTCTGCGGACTGAAAGGTCCCAGGTTCGATTCCGGTCAAGGGCATGTACCTGGGTTGCGGGCACATCCCCAGTATGGGGTGTGCAAGAGGCAGCTGGTCGATGTTTCTAGCTCTATCTCTCTCCCTTCCTCTCTGTAAAAAATCAATAAAATATATTTAAAAAAAATTCCTATGCACAATTAGCATCTTCACTGACCTGGCAGCAGAGAACTGAGTGGAGTAGACCAGAACTATAGGTTTGAGGTTATTTGTGGGTGAGGATAACATAAAAAAGGAAAAGAAAATGTATAGGCATAGTTACAAAGTTTATCAGTTTAACAGCAAGTGTTTAAATCATACTCAAGAATGTTTTTCTCATTTCTCTACCTCAGCAGCGCTCAGCTATTTCTGAAGGTGACTCATAGTACAAAATACATTTTTACAACATAGGCAGCATACACTTTCATACATTAAGTATTGATTCATGAGACTACTTAACCATTACTTCATGCTATGCCCTCTAATAATTTTACACATTTTTTTCATTAAAAGGAATGTTTTGTTTTGATTAATCCTCACCTGAGGATATTTTTTCATTGATTTTTAATGAGTGGGAAGGAGGGAAGAGACAGAAAGAGAAACATCTATGTGAGAGAGAAACATATCGATTTATTGGTTGTCTTTCACATGGTCCCTGATCAGAACCATGACCAGGACCAGGGCCAGGGCCAGGGCTGGGGATTAAGCCTGCAACCAAGATATGTGCCCTTGACCAGGATCAAACCCAGAACTCTTCAGTCTTTAAGCCGATTCTCTATCCACTGAGCGAAACTGGCTAGGGCAGTTAGGCAAATTTAAAGTTGAATATAAAATAACTCCTGCTTTTATAATTTTTAAGTGAAATTGCCTGCTGAAAATCTTGCCTTTTGGCATATACAGTATATAGTATTTTATTTTTGAGAGAGATTTGAGTTTGATAAAATAAAAAATTAGGTATCACTATTGAGGATCATTCATCTTTGTATAATGCATTTTTAGATTTTTTTCTTATGCATTTCTATATAGACTTGTTCTTGGTTATTTCTATGAAATATCTACAATTTATTGTTCTTTCTTTCATTACCTTTCTACTGAGGCCTGGTGCACGAAATTTGTGCACTTGAGTGGGGGTCCCTCAGCCTGGCCTGTGCCCTCTCGCCGACTGGGAGCCCTTGGGGGATATCCAACTGATGGCTTAGGCCTGCTCCCCATGGACACCCTTAGTGCTGCCGTGGAGGTGGGAGAGGCTCCTGCCACTGCCGCTGGGCTTGCTAGCTGTGAGCCTGTCTTCTGGCTGAGCGGTGTTCCCCTGTGGGAGTGCGCTGATCACTAGGGGGGCAGCTCCTGCATTGAGCGTCTGCCCCCTGGTAGTCAGTGTGAGTCATAGTGACGGGTTCTGCCATTCGATTGATTTACATATTAGCTTTTTATTATTATATAGGATGTTTTAATACTTAAATGTATGATACTTGTTAAAATAGATTCTGGAAAAATTTAATATGCTATAGTCTATGGGTAGAGATAGGCAGATACTAGTTAGAAATACATACCAATAATGGGTTTTATTATAATAGCTGTTTTTTTGTTTTTAATACCATCTTAAAAGTTTTTTGTTGTTGTTCTTCCATTTGTTTTTGGCCAGATGACAGAAAATAATTTTTGTTTGAAGAAGATAGAAATTAGTGTTTCAGAAGCAGAAAAGCGAACTGGAAGAAATGCCATGAACATGCAAGAAACATACACTGCATACCTCGTTGAAACAAGGTGGGTGATGAGAATAGGCCTAGGTTTAGATAGAAAAGCTTTGGTAGCTATTGATGTAAATTCTGTGTATGATGGAATTGTTTACAGGTCATTGTCTTTTTAGGGATTGTTTTTGTGTATTTACCTTTTTACCAGGTAAACAGGTGAGTTCTTGCATTCTTGGTAACTGAATTCTGATGTACTTGTTTTTGGGGAGCAGGAAAGACTAGTGAAATACTTTTGGTCTGTGGGATATTACCTGACACATGATTTCATGGAGGTCTTTATACAATCCCAGTGCAATTTTGGGGAAAGGTATCAGGTTCTCAGGGGTATTGTAAGTGGACTTAGGTAGGTGGAGATGTTCAAGTCTGGAGAAGAGAAAACAATCTGAGTCATTTTAGGAGAGTTGGTAGTTTCAGAGAAATTAACAGAAAAAGCATTGAGACTGAAGCTTTAGACTTTGAGTAAAATGGAAAAGGCAAAGTAAATCATGGAGTAAGAAATAAAAACTCACCAGAAAAGTTCTTTTATTTATTTACCCAAGGATATTTTCCCATTGATTTTTAGAGAGAGTGGGAGAGTGGGAAAGATAGAGAAACATGGATTTAAGTGAGACACATCAGTTGCTTGCCTCCTGCACTTGCTCTGACCAGGGCCTGGGCCGGAGAGGAGCCTGCAACTGAGGTACGTGCCCTTGACCAGAATCAAACCCTGGAACTTCCGGTCCGCAGGCTGAGGCTCTATTCACTGAGCCAAACAGGCGAGGGCAGGAAAGTTCTTTTATATCATAAGGAAAAGTTAAAGGAATTAGGTGGCTTTATCTAGAGAAAAGCAAGGGAAGACTCTATTTTGCCTATTATAAACAGTTTATATAAAGACTACTGAGTAGCCCAGCAAGTGTGGCTCAGTAGTTGAGTGTCTACTTATGAATCAGGAGGTCGCTGCACATGCCTGGGTAATGGGTTCAATCCCCAATGAGGGATGTGCAGGGGCAGCTGGTCATTGATTCTCTCTCATCATTGATGTTTCTATCTATCTCTCCCTCTCCCTTCCTCTCTGAAATCAATAAAAATATGTTAAAAATGAAAAAAGACTATACTGACTAGTTCTTTTCTTTCTGCAGACTGAGCAGAAATTTTTTAAAAATATATATTTTATTAATTTTTTTACAGAGAGAAAGGGAGAAGGATAGTTAGAAACATTGATGAAAAACATTGATTAGCTGCTTCCTGCACACCCCTACTGGGGATGTGCCCGCAACCATCGTACATGCCCTTGACCAGAATCGAACCTGGGACCCTTCTGTCCACAGGCCAACGCTCTATCCACTGACCAAACTGGTTAGGGCTGAGCAGAAATACTTTCAATTAAAACAGAGATGAGAGCCCTAGCCAGTTTGGCTCAGTGGATAAGGTGTTGGTCCTCCGACTGAAGGGGGTTGGAATCCGTCAAGGACAGGTACGTGGTTGCAGGCCCGATTCCTGGCCCTGGTCAGGGTGCATGGGAAAGGCAACCAGTCACTGTGTCTCTCACATTGATGTTTCTCTCTGTCTCTTCCTCTCCCGTCCACTCTCTAAAAATCAATAGAAAAATATCCTCAGATGAGGATTAACAAAACAAACAAATGAAAAAAAAGTTATTTAAAAAAGCAAAAACAAAACAAAACAAAAAAAAACCATAAGAAGCAAAACTGATATGAGAGATCTTTTTGATAAGGAGTAAAAGAAAATGATAAAACTATCAGACCTAGTTGTAAAGACTTATAGTAACCATGTTTTAATATGAATACATTTTTAAGAATAAAGTTTTAAACTCCCCATTTTCTTATGCTTTACCACAAGTCACAAAACTCATCTTAAGGCTGAACCCTATAACATTCCAAGGTTTTCTCTAGATCTGTGAGTCTACTAAAATGAAATGTAGGACCTAACCAGTTTGGCTCAGTGGATAGAGCGTCGGCTTGCGGACTGAAAGATCCCAGGTTCGATTTTGGTCAAGGGCATGTACCTTGGTTGCGGGCACATCCCCAGGTGTGTGTGTGTGTGTGTGTGTGCGCGCGCGCGCGCTTACGCAAGAGGCAGCTGATCGATATTTCTCTCTCATCGGTGTTTCTAACTATCTCTCCCTTCCTCTCTGTAAAAAAAAAATCAATAAAATTTATTTTTAAAAAAATAAATAAAACCAACAAACCACATGGTCCCCCATGAGAGTGTCTCTGTGATGTTGTTTAGTTAAATTAGCCACTTAAAGAAAATCATACTTTAGAAGTGTTTCTTAATTTAATCATTTGGTATTCTTTCCATAATTCAGTGTTATGCAGATAGTCTTAAACCATGTGAATATCATTAAGCCTTTCTATTAAGGAAAAGTTGATTCCTGTCTTATGGCTTACCGATCAAGGCTCTTTGGATACAAATAGGAAGTCCATTTAACTGTTGCCAATAAATTACACTTTAGTAGGCTAAGACCGAATAAGGTTAAAGTCACTGGTTTTTAATTTCTTCAGACATGTTGTGTTTTCTTGTGCTTTGAATATGAACCCTTTGAAGTTAGATAAGAATATGCCTCTTTTAGAATAGGAAAGAATGCCTCTGTGGCTTGGGAGGCAATATGCTATTGCTTAATTCTTCCCATAATTTGTAAAACGGGCTAATGATACTGTCCGCTTTATTGTGAGTGTTATATTACATGCTGCATGTAAAGCTAATTATGTGCTATTAAATACTTGTTAAACGATTGAATAAATGGGGGTAGTTTTGTGGCCCAATGAAAATGTTTTCTATGTTTTTAGTCAATTTCCAATGACTAGACCCTGCCCGTTTAGAGTTAATTTAAATTTTTTCCTTGGATATATCTAGTTTATTCAAAACCGTGAGTCGATTTTTTAAAAAATGGCCATGCTTTTATTTTACTGTTTTGTTAATTCTGATTTGCAGGGTATTTTTTCATTTATTTTTAGAGAGCGTGGAATGGGAAAGAAAGCGAGAAAAAGACATCAATTTGAGAGAGACATATTGTAGGTGGCCTTTTTAAAACAAAACAAAACACTTAGCAGTTCTTCTAGCAGCCTTGTAAATGTATTGCTTATAGGCTATATTTATCTCTTAGCAAGATGTGGGTTTTATTGGTAATGGGATTTTGAATAATTTGAAACTTGATATTCTAGATATTTTTGCAACTGAAGTTGAGAATCTGAATTGGAATAATATTAATCTCAGCTAATGGTTAGATCAGCTCTTTAAAGTGAATTATGATTTAATGATCCTATATTTTTGCTATGGGAGCCATTTCTACATTTTGAATTTTATAATTTGTTTCCTTTTTATTAATATGCAATGAATAAACTTAGTGGCAAATAATTTGTAAATAACACAAACACTATAAACATCTTTTATGCTGAGCATGGACTAGTATATATACTTAATTAGGATTTTGCTTTATTCCAAGACTGATTTAGTTTCTGTGCCTTTATGCCCTAATGTACAAGCGCACATTGTGCTTCTATGCATGTTATTGTCATGCAAATAATTATAAAATAGGAAGGTCCTCTTAATGAATTTTTTTTGTTTGTTTTTTGTTAATCCTCACCCAAGGATGATTTTCCCATTGATTTTTTTTGACAATTTATTTATTGATTCAGGTATTACATATGTGCCCTTATCCCTCCATTGCCTCCCTACCAACCTGCCCATTGATATTTTTATTTTTTTATTTAAAAAATATATTTTATTGATTTTTTACAGAGAGGAAGAGAGAAGATAGAGAGTTAGAAACATAGATGAGAAAGAATCATCGATCAGCTGCCCCTTGCACACCCCCTTCTGGGAATGTGCCCGCAACCAAGGTACATGCCCTTGACCGGAATCGAACCTGGGACCTTTTCAGTCCCCAGGCCGACGCTCTATCCACTGAGCCAAACCGGTTTTGGCATAGAGAGTGGAAGGGAGAGACACAGAGAAAAACATTGATTGGGGGGCCTGGGGATCAAGCCTGCAACCTAGGTATGTGTCCTTGGCGGGAATTGAACCTGCGACCCTTCAGTCTGTGGGGCAATGCTAACCATTGAACAATCCAGCTAAGGCCTGATAATGTTTAGAACACTGATACTTTCTAACAGATTATGCTAGTCAAAATAATTTCAGTTATCTTTTATATCATTTAACCCTAACTTCCCCCAGCTATAAGTTGAGCATTTATATGGATAAACCTGCATTACCTGCAGCTTTTTATATTAAAGGTGGAACTAGAGATGAATTTTTAAAAAATACATATATTTTACTGATTTTTTACAGAGAGGAAGAGAGAGGGATAGAAAGTTAGAAACATCGAAGAGGGGGAATCATTGATCAGATGCCTCTTGCACACCCCCTTCTGGGGATATGCCTTAAACCAAGCTACATGCCCTTGACCAGAATCGATCCTGGGACCTTTCAGTCCGCAGGCCGATGCTCTATTCACTGAGCCAAACCAGTTTTGGCTAGAGATGAATTTTTATATTCCTTCTCCCCCACCCATTTATTTATTATTATTTTAAAAATATGTTTTTATTGATTTCAGAGAGGAAGGAAGAGAGAGAGAAATATCAATGATGAAAGAGAATCATTGATTGGCTGCCTCTTTCATTCCCTACATTGGGGATTGAGCCCATAACCCAGGCATGTGCCCTGACCAGGAATCAGACCGTGAAAGCCTGGTTCATAGGCCAGTGTTCAACTACTGAGCCACACTGGTCAGGTCCCACCCTTTTAGAGTTAATTAAAAATTATTTTCTTGGATACATCCAGTTTATTCATAACCACATATCAATTTTTTAAAAATGGCTATGCTTGTTTTTATTTTATTGTTTTGTTAATCCTCCTTGGAGGATATTTTCCCATTGATTTTTAGAGATAGTGAAAGGGAGAGGGAGAGACAGAGAGAGAAAAACATTGATTTGAGAAAGACACATTGATGGTTACCTCCCCCACAGTCCCCGACCAGGGCCAAGGATCGAGCCTGCAACCTAGTTACATGTCCTTGACTGGAATTGAACTTGGGACCCTTCAGCCTGTGGGCCGATGCTCTAACCACTAAGCACCTGGTTAGTGCTGACTATATTTTTACAGTGTCTTGTTCTATAGCATGAATGTTCTCTCTCATTGTGGCAGAGGTGCAGTTACACATACTTTTATTTTATGAAACAACAGCTAAGCCAGATTTTGCTACATATATTGTAAAATCAAGTTTATATTAACTGAATACTTTGAGACTTTTAGAGTGTTCTAATATGATTATTTCTTTTGAGTCCACTTTGTTTTCTATAACAGAAGGATATAACAAAAGGAAAGTGGTTAGGAGTGAGGGCTTTGGAAGCAGGTGGGTCTGAGTGCTGTACCCACAGATTGTTGAGATTGTATGAAGAGTACATACTGTGCAGCTGCTTCCTCATCTGTAAAATGGGGACAAGAATTCCTGTTTCACAGGTTCGTTGTAAGGATTAAGTAAAATAATACATGAAAATTTCTTTACTCAGTAACTGGTTCATAAACATTCAGTAAATGGAGTTATAAAATTTAAAGGCTGTTGTACGCATGTATTGGTGTTTTTAAAAAATAATAGCAGTCTTATTCTATTTCTTTTCAGGTCAGTGGAACATATCGATGGTCCAAGCGTGTTAACAGACTCGCTGTGGAGGCGGTATAGTGAATTTGAGTTGTTGAGAAACTACCTTTTAGTTTACTATCCACATATTGTTGTGCCACCTCTCCCAGAAAAAAGGGTAAGAAGTGAAATGGCAGTACCATTAAGAAGAATTTAACGTTGAGACTATTCTTCATGATAATTTTGTTTACCTAGGCAGAATTTGTTTGGCATAAACTCTCTGCCGACAACATGGACCCAGATTTTGTGGAAAGGCGGCGAATTGGTTTAGAAAACTTCCTCTTGAGAGTTGCTTCACATCCCATCCTTTGTAGAGACAAAATCTTCTATTTGTTTTTAACACAGGTAATTTTCTCTTATCTAGTATTTTTAAAAAAATAATTTGATCTGGCATTCTTAACCTTTAAATTGTGTATGCTTGTTGTTGTTTTTTTTAACTTAAAATTTTTTTTAAAATTACGGTTAACATAAAGTATTATTACATAGTGATTAGACATTTGTATCACCCTTGTAAGACTGTTGGAATGCTTATTTTTTAAAAAAATTTTATTTATTGATAGAGGGAGAGAGGGAGGGAGGCAGAGGAGGAAGAGAGAAACATCGACCTAATATTCCATCCATCTATGCAGCCATTGATTGATTCTTTTATGTGCATTGACTGAAAATTGAACTTGAAACCTTTGAGTGTTAGGATGATTCTCTAACAACTGAGCTACTCGGCCATGGCAGAATGCTTATTCTTTTTTTTTTTTTTTTTTTTAACAATTTTATTGATTTTTTACAGAGAGGAAGGGAGAGAGATAGAGAGCTAGAAACGTCGATGAGAGAGAAACATCGACCAGCTGCCTTTTGCACACCCCCTACTGGGGATGTGCCTGCAACCAATGGACATGCCCTTGACCGGAATCGAACCTGGGACCCCTCAGTCCGCAGACCGACGCTCCTTCACTGAGCCAAACCAGTTTCGGCCAGAATGCTTATTCTTTTTTTTTAAGTATATTTTATTGATTTTTTACAGAGAGGAAAGGAGAGAGATAGAGGGCTAGAAACGTTGATGAGAGAGAAACATCGACCAGTTGCCTCCTGCACACCCCCCACAGGGGATGTGCCCGCAACCAAGGTACATGCCCTTGACCGGAATCGAACCCGGGACCCCTCAGTCTGCAGACCGACGCTCTACCACTGAGCCAAACCGTTTTCGGACAGAATGCTTATTCTTAAAGTTATTTTTGAAGCAGCTTTGTTGATCTGTATGCATTTTTGTTTGTTTTGAATTTTAGAATTATTGGTTATATTCTTTTGGCTAGAATTTTTATACTGAAAAATACTAAAGACAGTGATTTTTGGTATCACTTAATGATATCAGGGTTACTCTTTAGTTTTTTTCAAGCCCAGATTGTAAAATCTTGGGTTCATCTTTTGGTAATTTTTTTTGAATCTGGATTGAATGTTTAATTTTGAAGTGAAAATAACTATTTTTAACCCTTTCCCCCATTTCCCCTTAAAGAACAACAGAACAATAGGTCTTTTCTCCAATTTGAAATGTTTCTTATGTTTTATTTTGCAATGATTTCTAAAATTAACTTTAATTTTTAGGAAGGTAACTGGAAGGAGATTGTGAATGAAACTGGGTTTCAGCTGAAGGTAAGAGTATTTGTATGAAATAATTTACTGTGTCCTTTAATGGTTGCCAGAACAGTAACATACACTTAGTGGATACTTGATAGCGAATGAGTGACTGTTGGGAATAAGTCTTGCATCTAAAATCATTGGTAGGGTTTTCAAGGAAACACTAATTTAATTTTGATTTGTGTCATTTTGGTTACTAGTGAGACTATAATGGGCATATTTATGAATTAATTCTATTAGGAAAAGAACATTTTGAAGCAGTAATTTAGATGCAAGTTGTAGATTTTCTATACAGTATACTCATATTATACTTTGCATCTTTTTTCCCCCCTCTGTCCTTACAACTGCCCCTCGCAGTGATGCCCCCGGTAATTGCTCACTCTTTATCAGGTATGAACGATGTTTCTGAAAAATTGAACTTGGGTTTCCAGTCTTGATAAACTAAAAGATGAGCCTTTGGTCTACTTCTTCCTCCTAGGACATGGAGTCAGGTTTTTTTGTGTTTTCTTTTTAATCTTCACCTCAGGGTATTTTTCCATTGATTTTTAGAGAGAGTGGAAGAGAGGGAAAGACAGAGAAACATTGATGTGAGAAAAACACATTGATTAATTGCCTTCTGCACGTATCCTGACCAGGCCCAGGCTGGGGAGGAGCCTGCAACCAAGGTAGAGGCCCCATGCCTAGAATCGGAGGCCAGTTTGAGTAGGCACAGGAGTCATTTTGAATTCGCATTTGTTAGTGAAATAGGCTTATTTCGTTTTTGTGCAGCTTTTTAAATTTAGTCATTAGAATTAGTATTTGGGAATGAAATTGTTATCTAAACATTGAAGAGCCTAGTGATGATAAGATGTTCACCCTAACTCCACTATATTCTCTGTATTATCCCCAAAAGTAATATAACAGTGTTTCTTGTAAGTTTTCAGGTCTTCATCTCTTGTGTAAATTAAATAGGAAAGTAGGAAAATATATAGTCCTAGTTGGTCTCAGTGGATAGTGTCAGCCCCAGGACCGAAGGTTTCCTCGTTTGATTCCAGTCAAAGCTGTGTGGGAGGCAACCAATCAATGTGTCTCTCTCACATCAATGTTTCTCTCTCGCTGTCTCTCCCCCTCCCTTCCATTCTTTCAAAAAATCAATGGAAAAATATCCTCCAGTGAGGTTTAACAACAACAACCAAAAACCACCAAAAAAAAAAACACAAAGAAAAAAAGGAAAATGTATATAAATTGATACACGATTGAAATGATAATATATTAGCAAAAGTTTACTAGGTCTAAGTAACAAGAATAAAATGTTTTTGCAGTAATTTTGAAACTCTCTAGAGAAATTATGTATTGGTGCATAGCTATTTGAAATTTAGTATAAAAAAACTAGAAGAGAAAATTATTTTCTGCACAGATAATATAAAGTAAATTTGCTTAATTTTGTCATAATTTATTATATATTTAAAAATATATTTTTATTTATTTTAGAGAAGAAGGGAGAGGGATAGAAAGTTAGAAACATCAAAGAGAAACTATAACCTCTCGACTCATGGTTTGATGCTTAACCACTGAGTCACACTAGCCAGACTAATTTAGAATTTTTTCTTGGCAGATTATATGAAAAAAGTTAAAAATTTCTTGGCAATAATTTATTACTTTATAGTACTCAGGAAGAGTACTAGAGTTTTAGTTTAGAAATGGATTTAAAGCCAAAACCGTTTTTGGCTCAGTGGATAGAGCGTCGGCCTGAAGGGTCCCAGGTTCTATTCCGGTCAAGGGCATGTACCTTGGTTTCGGGCACATCCCCAGTAGGGGGTGTGCAAGAGGCAGCTGATCGATGATTCTCTCTCATCGATGTTTCTAACTCTCTATCCCTCTCTTTTTCTCTCTGTAAAAAACCAATAAAATATATTGAGAAAAAAAAGAAGAAAAGAAATGGATTTAAAATAACTCTAACCTTTAATAAGGTATATGTAATTTTGATAGGATTTTCTGAAGATTACTCCAAGGTATGCTGGAAGCTAATAATAAGGAAAAGAGCAAACTAAAATATAATTGTTTTGGTGACATCTCTTGATATAATGGAAAATTTTAAATTTTTTAGTCATTGATTTAGTCATTTTTAGTCATTGATTTTAGTCATTGATTTAGTCATTTGACTAAATTTTAGTCAAATTTTTTAGTTATTAGTTTAGTATCTAGTTATTACTTGTTTGTCCTTGAACCCAATTCTGGCCATAACTTTGGTAACCTTGATGAAACTCCTAAATTTCTTTACCCATATAGACTACACTGTTTACAGGTGTTGAGTCTTATGTGTAGGTGCTGTTTAAATGTCCAGATATATTGTATTTGGCCAGCCTTATGGTATAACCTTGGTTTTGCTTTTATAAACTCTTTGAAAGGTAGCAGTATTACAATGTTAGTAATTTGAAAAGTCATACTTAATGAAATAGATGAGAAGTAAAATGTATGGAGAGAATGTGGAAACTCATATATCTTGCTGCATTCCTTATTTTGCTGTGTCCTATTTCTTGTTTTAAGTCCTTTCTTTTATTAAGGAAATAAGACCTTTTAGGGTTTTGTTTGTGTGTGTGTGTGTACACACACACACACATATATATACATTTTTTTAGAAATATATTTTATTGATTTTTTTACAGAGAGGAAGGTAGAGGGACAGAGAGTTAGAAACATCGATGAGAGAGAGACATTGATCAGCTACCTCCTGCACACCCCCCACTGGGGATGTACCTGCAACCAAGGTACATTCCCCCAACTGGAATTGAACCTGGGACCCTTCAGTCTGCAGGCCGATGCTCTATCCACTGAGCCAAACTGGTTTCGGCTAAAAATATATATTTTTATTGATTTTTAGAAAGGAAGGGAAAGTGTGATAGAGATAGAAACAACAATGATGAGAGAGAATCGGCTGCTTCCTGCATGCTCCCCACTGGGGATCGAACTGTGCTCTTCTGGTTCATGAGTTGATATTCCACCGCTGAGCCACACTAATCTGGCAGTGAGATCTTTTTGAACCACCTCAAACACATGTACATTCATGGATACATAAAACATATATATGTGATGTTGTCTACATACACTGAGTGGCCAGATTATTATGATCTCTGAACGCATAATAATCTAGCCACTCAGTATATATATTAGAGGCCTGGTGTATGAATTTGTGCATGGATGGGGTCTGGCCAGTCTGGCCAGGGGGAGGGGACATGAGCAGTTGACTTGCCTCCCTGCTGGTTGAAATCCTGGTCAAGGGGATAATTTGCATATTAGCCTTTTATTATATAGGATATACACTGAGTGGCCAGATTATTATGCTTTCAGAGATCATAATCTGGCCAATCAGTGTATATACATATATATAGTTAGTTACCTTTCACTTATCTGAAGGTCATGTATTTGGCAGTTCCAACTAACCTGATCATAGTTGAAAGCTGGGATTTAAGCAAAACTGAGTTCAGAGATGCCATTCCAGCTACTTGAGCCACACCAACCAGGGCTATTCCCATTTTTCAGATGAGGAGCCGTAACTTATCCATGATCACATAGTTGTAAGTGATGGAGTCTGAATCCAAGTCTAGAACTAACTCACAGCTCTTCTTAATTACCATTCCATATTACCTCTCTTCACCTATTTGCTATGTAATAAATGTATGTAAAGATGATTGGTAGAGGAAGTGTTGTGAACTGTTTTTCAATGAAAATAAAATCATTCTGAATCACAAATATTTATTTATATATATATATTTAAAATATATTTTATTGATTTTTTACAGAGAGAAAGGGAGAGGGATAGAGAGTTAGAAACATTGATGAGAGAGAAACATCGATCAGCTGCTTCCTGCACAACCCCTACTGGGGATGTGCCCACAACCAAGATACATGCCCTTGACCGGATTGGAACCTGGAACCTTTCAGTCCTCAGGCTGACGCTCTATCCACTGAGCCAAACCGGTTTCGGCTATTTTTTGTAATCTTTATCATTGTTTGTAAAATTTATAATTTTTTAATTCGACGTGTCCATTTTTTTTTTGTTGGTATTCTTTTCTATATTTTTTTGTAATTTTGTATTTTCCTTTGTGCTTTATATATATACATAAACGAAAATATATATATATATATTTCATTTATTTTCATTAAGTATAAATAAAAAAAAAGATATGAAATTACGTCCTCTGGGCATGAGGTACTGACACGTCCTAGTGAAAGAGTACGCACCCATTACAGGTTGCATCATTAAAAAGGGAACTTCCCGGTTAACAGGTTAAATCTTTTTGGAGTAATTATTATACCCAGCAAGATAATTATAAAAATGTAGTTTCTTTTTATCTGTGCCCTATTTAACAGACCTTTTTATTGCTGTTATGTATTGGTGTTCCTTCTTTTTTTAAATAGTATTTATATAATCATTAATTGATTCTATAAATTCAATTCAGGTTTTATCTCTACAGTATTAACATACTAGTATAAATTAATTAGTCTAAAGTAATATTTTGCCTTGGCTGGTTTTGCTCAGTGGATAGAGCATTGGCCTGCGGACTGAAAAGTCCTGGGTTCAATTCCAGTTAAGGGCACATGCCCTGGATTGCACGCTTGACTTCCATTGCGGGGTATGCAGGAGGTAGCCATCAATGATTCACTCTCATCACTGATGTTTCTCTCTCTCTTTCCCTTCTTCCTTCCTCTGTGAAATAATAATCCCATCTAATAAAAAAGTAATATGCAAATTAACCATCAATCAGCTACACTAATAAGCCACACTCACTAGCCAATCAGGAGTGAGTATGCAAATTAACCCAATCAAGATGGCTGCAGCCTCAGAGCGAGCAGGAGGTTTGGGTTTCCCTGGCAATGGAGGAAGCCAAGCTTTTTGCACACCCTGGCTGGCCCAGGCCTCAAGGGCTACAAAGTATCAATTATAGAAGATAAATAAATCCCAACAAAAATGGCTGTGGCCACAGAGCAAGCAGGAGGCTTGGTTCTGCTCAAGGGTACAGTTTCAATTATAGAAGATGAATAAATCCCAGATACCAGGGCTTTCACTTGAGTTGCCAGGGGTTTGGCCGGCCTGCAAATCGCCACAGGCCCCTTGCTCAGGCCACCCCATGCCACAAGGAAACCCCCACCCTGATCCAGGACACCCTTCAGAGCAAACCAGCTGACCCCCATCCATTCACCAGGCCTCTATCCCATCTAATAAAAGAATAATATACAAATTGACCGTCACTCCAACACATAAGATGGCTGCCCCATGTGGTCAAAGATCCTGCCCCATGTGGATACAAGATGGCCACCACAAGATGGCCAGGAGGGGAGGGCAGTTGGGAGGGACCAGGCCTGCAAGGGAGGGCAGTTGGGGGCGATCAAACCTGCAGGGGAGAGCAGTTAGGGGTGACCAGGCTAGCAGAGGAGTGAAGTTGGGGCCGACCAGGCCTTCAGGAAAGGGCAGTTGGGGGGAACCCAGACCTGCAGGGGAGAGCAGTTGGGGGGGACCAGGCCTGCAGGGGAGGGCAGTTAGGGGCAAACGGGCTAGCAAGGGAGTGGTTAGGGGTGATCAGGCTGGCAGGTAGAAGCAGTTAGGGGCAACCAGGAAGGCAGGCAGATGAGCTGTTGGGAGCCAGCAGTCTTGGATTGTGAGAAGTATGTCCCAGATTGGAGAGGGTGTAGGCTAGGTGAGGGACATCACCCGTACCCCCCCCCCCCATGCACGAATTTCGTGCACTGGGCCTCTGATAATATAATGATGATGATGATTATAATGATATCATTTTAACTCAGTTAACTCAGTAAGTTACTTATATGAAAGTATCACTCATGTGCCCAAACCTTAAATGAATTTAGGTTGACCCAGAAAAATCTGGAACATTGTTACTTGGAGCAGGGACTGTCAGATACAAGATCTGGGCTCTTAGGATCTCTGCTAATCTGTGTATTACAGGAATTCAGAGAGCCAGTGTGGAGATTCTAAATGCTAGGTGCCCCGAGTGTCAGGTATCTAGTAAGTACCGTTGATACAGTAGTGAAAGAGCTGGAAATAAGTGCCATATTTTTATGGAGCATATACTTTAGTAGTTGGAGAATTTAAGTAACATACTTTAAAGTTGTTATAAGTGCTATAAATAAAATAATTTATCACTGAAAGAGTGTGACAGCAGAGATCCCCCCCCCCCCCCCCCGGGTTATTTTGAGATAGGTAACAAAATGGGATACTTTTGAGAGTAAAAGGGGGCACTATTAACAAGTAGATTAGGACACAGGTGTAGACCAGGACTGTCCTGGGAAAACTGGGTCAAGACAAGGTCCAGGACAAGGAATGCAAAATATATTATAGGAATTGGAAAGGGAGGGGTGGTGGGCTGGTAGGTTTTAAAGGACAATGTGGGAAAGGTTGTAAGTTGGGGCTATAGAATAGTCACGAGTCATTTTTTGTCATTTAGCCAACATTATTGCATGTTCGTGTTGTGCCAGGCATAGGAGGCATTGGAATATAGCAATGAACAAAAGAGAAAACAGGTTCAAGTGTTGGCATGGCAGTGTTATGCAACTCCAGGGGGCACTATTAACACTGTGCTTTTTAAAAAAAGGTCTTTCATTCTAGTGGACAGCTAAGAACAAGTAAACAACTAAGATGAGTTCAGATAGTGGTTATTAAAGGAAATAAAATAGGGTGGTATGAAACAATTATGTAAGGGGTTTAAAAAATTTTTTTATTTTTCACATTAATGTATTTTTTAATTATATTTGACATACAGTATTATATTAGTAGTTTCAGGTATACAACACAGTGATTCAACACATATATCTTACAAAGTGATTACCACAGTAAGTCTAGTATCACTGTCAATTACATAGTTATTACAGTATTACTTTATTCCTATGTTGTACATTATGTCCCATGACTTATTTTAAATTTATAATTCTCTAAGGGCTTTTTTTTCTGATAAGATGGATAGTAATCTGTCAGATTTGGTATAGTCCAGGTAGTTTTCATAGAGATCTAGCTTTGGGGAGAAATTTCTGGGTTGGTGACATTTAACAAAAAAGAATCTATAATAACAGAAGTGTAATTTGCTAATTAGACCTGATGGCTTTGCTGGGGCTTCAAGGGAAGCCCGGTACCGCAGCCAGGGGAAGAAAGGCCTACTCTTGCATGAATTTCATGTATTGGGCTTCTAGTGAGTGAGTGAGTGAGAGAGAGAGAGAGAGAGAGAGAGAGAGTGTGTGTGTGTGTGTGTGTGTGTGTGTGTGGATTTCAGAGAGGAAGGGAGGAGAGAGAAAAGCATCATTGAGAGAGAATCATTGATTGTCTGCCTCCTGCATGCCCCCTACTGGGGATTAAACCTTGACCTCCTGGTTCATCATTGAGCCAAACTGGCTAGGCTGGTTTAGTGACATTTTAGGCAGCTTTTTTTGTTTTTTTTTTTTGGAGTCTTGTGAAATGATGAGCAGATTGAGCTGGTTGTAACCTGACAGAATCTGGTAAGCAAAGGTTAATAGGATGGAGATGGTTTACATTTGATACAACGTCTAAATTGGTAAATTGATGGTAATAAAAGTAAAAATTAAATTGGTAGTATTAAGAAGTATGAGATTCAGGAAAAGGTACAAATGAACATTTTCTTCTTTACTGATGGCTTTTTGTTTTGAGCATCTTCACCTGAGGATAATTTTTCCATATATATATTTATTTTTATTTATATTTATTTATTTACTTATTTATTTATTTATTTATAGAGAGTCAAAGGAAGGGGGACAAGGTGGGAGAGAGAGAGGGAGAGACACAAAGAGAGAAAGATGAGAATCATTGATGTGAGAGAGACACATTGATTGGTTGCCTCCTTTATGCTCCGAGACTAGGGCTGGGGATCGAACCCTCAGTCCTTTGGTGTGTGGGCTCTAACCACTGAGATGCTGGCCAGGGCTTTACTGATGGTTTTATGTAACTTCATATTCATTAAAAAAGTCACATTTGCATCTGACTATGATGTTATTAACACTTCATTATTTAGTGATTTTAATTAGCTTAAAGAACATAAAAGAATAATATATGCCTTAAATTAAAAGTGCTTTTATTTGTGAGGACTTTCATATGCACTGTTAGCTGGCATGCCCTTGAGATGTAATAAAGATCAAGAATTGATGAAATACTGATTTTAGAAATAAGAGTTCCCTGAAATCAGTGACAAATTGAGCTTTAGATATTCCTTTTTATTTTTTCTTTAGATATTCTTGATAGCCCTTTGAATTTCTTTTGGTCTGAAGTTCTGGGAGGCTAAATAGCATATTTGTTACATTTAAAATTTTTTCTTAGCCATGTAATCTGGGGAGCCCCCTAGTATTTTTGTCTTTTTTGTTTGTTTGATTATTTTGGGAATATTTGTAATTATGGGTTGGACTAATGTAAAATTTTTAAGCTGATCAGGATTTTAAAAACTAAACCATATTATGAAATTGATTCCTGCTTGAGCTACATTTTATTTATTTATTTTTTAAAAAATATATTTTATTGATTTTTTTACAGAGAGGAAGTGGGAAGGATAGAAAGTTAGAAACATCGATGAGAGAGAAATATTGATTAGCTGCCTCCTGCACATGCCCCACTGGGGATGTGCCTGCAACCAAGGTACATGCCCTTGACCAGAATTGAACCTAGGACCCTTCAGTCCTCAGGCAAACGCTCTACCCAGGGAGCCAAACAGGTCAGGGCTTGAGCTACATTTTATTGGGCCCTATATTTTCTGTGTTTCGTCAGAAAAGTTGTTTGGTGTTTTGTTTCTTAAAATAAGAATTTAGGATAGGATTTGGATATATTAAGTAAAAATTGATATAATGAAATGATTACTTAATGTTGACTCTTCTGCTCCTCTTTTGAAAGCAGTTATCTGGCAAAAAGGAAAGTGTTGTAACATTTTCTGCCAGCTAATTAGTAATTTGATGTCATTAGCTTGTTTCACTTTACTTTGGTACAGGCATTTCCATATTTCTTTACTTTCTAAAATACTTATTATGAAAATGAGAAAAACTAATGTATATTTGGTTTGGATTCTACCTGAGAATTATCCTAAGTAATGCACAGGCTTCAAAGCAGTCACTTAATTTAGTTTATATAATCAGATTATTGTTTTTCTTGATTTGGAGAAAAGTAAACTGCTTTTGTTACATGATCTATTCTGAGTTATAGTAATGCAGAGCTAAATGACTGTTAGTGTGTTGGTGTTTGCAGTTGTTTGACTTCGATGCTATCGAATGCCATGTATTCAGCTTAATTTACAGTATTATTTTTGTCCTGTTTTAAAAAATAACTAAGCTTTTTTTTTTTTTTTAAGATATGTTGAATGTGTTTGACACATATGATATGAAGAAAACTAAAGCATCTTAATTCTAAAGAGAAAATAAAAACTGTTTGGATTTATACCCTGAAATGTAATTATATTAAGTGAATAAATTATTTTTTCCAGGCAGACTCCAGGTTAAAAGCGCTTAATGCAACATTCAGAGTGAAAAACCCAGACAAGTAAGGTTTTGTTTTAATAACAGTTACAATGTTGTTTTGAATGGTGTCTATCAATCTATTTAATTTTTCATTTCTGAATGTATGCACTTCATTTACTAAATATTTTAAACAGTAATTCACATTTAGTGAAATCCTCTTGTAGTTTAAAATTGATTTTAAAATTTGCTAACTTTATTGGGTTTAAGGTTGTAACTGTCTGAAGTTTTACAAAATTGAACCACTGATTTTTCCTAGAATAATTTTTTAAATGTTGTGGAAGGTATCAGAAAAATGAGAAAAGCAATTTGAATTTCATGTAAAGTAGCTTTTCTTATACAACTTTGCTTGACAAATATGTTCATGTAAAGTAGCTTTTCTTATACAATTTTGCTTGACAAATATGTTCAAAAGTCAAAAGAAGATTATATATTACATACATATTTTGAAAATAAACTTTCTACTTTGCACACCAAGAAAACTTGATACACAAATGCATATAAACTTATAATGTCATAGAGATGTATTAGTTACTTGACTTCATTAATGTCAGTTTGGCATTTTTTGGGAGTATTTCTATGTTAAAGGAAGCCAGTATATAAGTTTATTCTTTTTAATCCTCACCCCATTACAGCCTTATTGATATTAGAGAGGAGGAAGGCTGTGGGGGAGAGAGAGAACATCAGTATGACAGAGAAACATCTATGGGTTGCCTTCCCTTACACACCCCGACTGGGAATTGAACTGGCAACCTGGGTATGTACCCTGACCAGGAATTGAACTCAAAATTTATGTGTGTACAGGATGCCTCTCTAACCAACCTAGGCACACCAGCCAGGGCTAAGCTAGTATATTCAGGAATAACTTTTCTTGGTATAATACCTAGGTATTTCTTAAGATTTTGATTTTGATCCTTCTCTGAAGTTGGTGGATAAATTAGGCTCTTCATTATATGTATTTTTTTTTTTGAAAAATGTTAACATTTATTAATAATACTTTGGATTTTCACCTAGTATTTGGTTCAGCTGAATTTTTTCATTTAAAAATTTGCTTATGCACATGAGGCTTTTCCATTTTTAGCAATTAAGTTGATAAAGTCTGTTGGAATTTCTCTAGTTAGGGCTAAATTTAGCATTAATTTCTACATAATGTAAATATTTGTAGCAGACAAAGGCCAAGTTTGCACTGTTGGACTATTGGATAGCCTATTATGTCTGACTTTATAAAACATAATACATTAACATGATGCCTTTGGTTTTTAAGATAAATTTTTAATTAAAATATAAATAAATATCTATATTTTTATAAATAAACATTTTACATTTTTGTTAATTTGGAAATTGTGATGGTAACCATTGAGGTGTTTTTTAAAATAAAAAAAATATTATTAATTTTTTTATTGATATTTTACAGAGAGGGAGATAGAGAGAAACATCGATGAGAGAGAAACATTGATCAGCTGCCTCCTGCACACCTCCTACTGGGGATGTTCCCGCAACCAAGGTTCAAGCCCTTGACCGGAATCAAACCTGGGACCCTTCAGTCCGCAGGCTAAAGCTCTATCTACTGAGCCAAATTGGTAAGGGCTATTTTTTTAAATTTATTTATTTATTTTTTTTTAGAGAGAGAGAGGGAATGAAGCATCGATTGGCTGCCTCCTGCCTTTATACTGGGGATTGAGCCCGCCACCCGGGCATGTGCCGTGACTAGGGATGGAACTGGCAGCCTTTAGTTGGCACTAACCAGTGAGCACACTGGTCAGTGTAAGGTGTTTGCTTTTGTTTGTTTTTAATTGACTTTATATATTAAAGTGGTTTTAGGTTCACAAATCTGAGCAAAAATTACAGAGTTCCCACATACCCTCTGCCCCTACACATGAACACCACCCCTACGTATGCATAGCCTCTCCCAGTCTATCAGCACCTCTCAGTAGAGTGGTACATTTGTTATAATCGATGAACCCATATTGACATCATTGTCTCTGAAAGACCGTGGTTTCCTTTAGGGTCTGCTTTTGGTGGTGTATATTATATGGGTTTTGATACATGTACGCATTATTTTAGTATAATACAAGGTATTTTCACTGCCCTACAAATCCTCTTTGCCCTGCCTATTTATCTCTTCCTCCCTACAACCTTGGCAGCCAATGAACTTTTTACTGTCTCCATATTTTTACATTTTTCTGGAATGTCATATTATATAGTATGCAGCCTTTTCAGATTGACTTGTTTCACTTTGTAATGTTCATTTAAGGTTCCACCAAGGTTTTTTTAAGGGTTAAAAATGACATCCGTGGTATATAAGAGATGTTCTCTGGATTAAGAACTAAAGGTATGTCACCCTTTAGAAAGAGCTTTGGAACCCTAGCCGGTTTGGCTCAGTGGATAGAGCACCGTCCTGCAGACTGAAGGGTCCCAGGTTGATTTTGGTAATTTGGTTGAGGTTCCTTCCCTGCCTGGGCCCTGGTCAGGGATCGTGCAGGAGGCAACCAATTGATGTTTCTCTCTCATCAATATTTTTCTCTGTCTTTCCCTCTCTCTAAAAGTCAGTGGAAAAATATACTCGGGGGAGGATTAAAAAATAATGAAGAGCTTTGGAAAACTTACAAGAAAAATTTATGACAATGATAGATGTACAGGTAAATAAGACTTTTTAAATTAATATTTTAATATTAAAAATTTTTTCAATTGAATGTTTTCCAACTTAATGAAAAATATTTTGCAAATTGAATGATTGCCTTCCCTTTTTGACCTAACTTGGGTTTTCTAGATTGGTAATTTTTGTTGTTAATCCTCACTGAGGTTATTTTTTTTCCATTGATTTTTAGAGAGTGGGAGGAAGGAGGGGAAGAAGGTTGAGAGAAGAAGAGAAACATTGATGTGAAAGAGACACATCGATTGATTGCCTCCTGCACATGCCCCAACTGGGGCTGGGGATCGAATCTGCAACCCAGGTGTGTGCCCTTGACTAGGAGTTGAACCCACGACCTTATGGTTTGGGGGCCGATGCTCTCACCATTGAACCACTCCAGCCAGGGCTAGATTGCTAAATTTTATTTACTATCCGTATTATATACAGTCACATGCCAATTAACAACAGACTACCTATATGATGGTGGTCCCATAAGAATATAATGGAGCTAAAAATTTCTGTTGCCTTGTGATGTCATAAGATAATGCATTACTCACCTGTTTGTGGCGATTCTAGGATAATCACTGTATTGCCCATTATATAGAAGTATAGTACAGTACAGAAAATTATGTACAGTACAAAATTCTTGATGATAATGAGTATGTTACTGGTTTATATATTTACAAACTATACTTATCACTATTTTAGAGTGTGTTCTCTCTATGTTAAAACAGTTTTCTGTAAAACTGTATGTCATGTTACACTGACAGCAGTCTAATACACCTTATGTTTACAACATTTCTTGATTTTATCATTTTCTCTTGCACTTGATTTAATCTCATGTCATTTTGTACAGTTACATACTATACAGGCTTGTAGCTTAAGGAGCAGTATGTTATACCTGTGGTGTACAGCTGCTGTGCCACATATTTTTAAAACATGCACTACCTGACTAGTCAGGGGCATGGACCTCTTTTCCCTTAGATAATAATAATAAAAAAAATGACAACACTCAACACAACAATAACTATCAAGTGTGAATGAATAAAAATCATAGCTTTCTTTTTTGTTAGATCGACAAAAATATATTTTTTGGTGTAACATAGAATTTTAGTAATTAGCTTATGTGTGCCATAAGATGAAAAAGGTTGAAAATTACTGGGCTATACCACTAAGATTTATGTAAGTGCACTCTATGATGTTCACACAATGACAAAATTGCCTAACAAGGGATTTCTCAGAACATATTTCTGTTAAGTGGCACATGACTATAGAATTTTAAATCTGATCTGATGATAAACATAACTAAGGCAGTTTTTTACTTCTAAGTTCTTGTTAAAGTGTATAATGTGTTATTAGTAATATAATTTGTTTGCCTTAATTTCTAGATAAGAGAATTATCTACATCAGTCATTATTTAACAAATTCTTAATTTATAGAAACTTTGTCCTATATCTAGCTAGACCAATAGATTATTTTTCATGCCACTACTAAAATAGTTTGCATCACTAAAATACTTTTATTCTGTCCTTTCTTAAAATCTAGAAAACCAGAAAGATTATTTCAGAGTGATTACCAAAACGATACTTGCTTCATGCATATTTATCTTTCTTAAAACTGGACTGTTTAGAGCAGGAAGATCTTGGTTGGGTCTTCTACTTTTATGTGGCAATATTTAGACAATATTTAGTAGGTAGATTGAGTGATTAGTAGGATGTGTGGGATGAAACTGGGGGTGGGGGAAATACAGATGGCACCCGGGTTTCCATCTTTAAAATGCTAGGGAACATAGGGGGGAAGATTGGGGGAGGAGGAGGATAAGTTGAGCTTTCGATATGAGCAAGTACAAATGTCTGCTAGTCAGTTGGCTTTATAGATCTGGCATTTAGCGGGGAGAGAGTTGGACTAGAGGTAGACATTTGGAATTCATCAGCATGTGATCATAATTGTGAAGCTTTGGGAGCGATGAGTCCCATAGTGTGTAGAGTGACTGGTTGATTGTAAGATGGCTGAGGATCTAGGACTAAACTCTAAAGAAGCCAACTCTTTAAGGGCATTTTCCAAAGTGTAATCTGAGAATTCTAAATCCTGTGGGCAAGTTTTTATAAATTCAGGTTCCTGAGTCCCCCATGACCTCTGTGTACACTTGTGGTGGTTATTTATAGGTCTCTCTTGCTGAAAGGCTCTCAGTAGTGTTTTTAGAAACACTTTAGGCATTCTTTGCAAACTAAAGTGGGAGTGTAAGAGATGGGTGAAGGAAGGGAGTACCCAAGGAGATTTTAGGAGTAACCAGAAAGTAAGAAGAAAATCATGAGAAAATGACACTGATGTCAAGGGAACCAATTTTTGAGGAGGGTGAGGTCAGCTGCTACATTGCTGGAAGGGTCAAGTAAGATGAGGACTAACGTAGATCAGTGGATTTTAGCAACAGGAAAATAGTAGTAGGTGAATTGCTCATATCCAAAGCTTAACATGGGAATTAGGGGCGCCAACGTGTGAGTTAGGGGCTGAGCAGTGAACAGAAAGGGAAGAAGTGGTTATTGCTAGAAAATCAATGCCTTATGAAAGTGTGGCTGTGAAAGGAGTGGGTATTGAGAAGGTGTTAACAGTTGGGAGTGTTATCAGGGGAATGTGTATGTATGTGTATCCAGTAGAGGCCATAAATTTACTGATATATTGAGAAGGAGCTTGTAGAGAGAGGAAGTGAGAAAACAGGAATGTGGGGTAGAGCTGGGATAGAATCTGAAGTATGGGATGGGAAGAAGGATTGTTGAGGGAAGGAAGAAATGACGTGATATTGGAACGTTTCTAAGTTTCCTAGTAGGAGGTGGAGGTGGAGAGAGTTCCTGTCTGATGGCTTCTGTTTAATCTTTGAAGCTTGTTAGAGAGTGACAGGTGGTGGTATCAGAGGTTTCAGGTATTGGAGAATGACAGTTATTACCCAGTTTCCCCGAAAATAAGACATTGTCTTATATTAATTTTTGCTCCCAAAGATGCGCTAGGTTTTATTTTCAGGGGATGTCTTATTTTTCCATGAAGAAGAATATGGTACACATTTATTGTTAAATGAAAATAAAGGAAATTTATTACCTGTATACGGTACAGTAGTACGGTAGTTGTCAACACAAACCAGACAAACTGTGAATCCTACAGTATCAAGAATTTACTCATTTATTCAATGACAATCATGTCATCATCTTCTGGAACATCATCATAACAATCCAATTCCTGAATTTCCTGGTGAATTTCTTGTGACTCCATTTATTTCAAAATCAGTGGATCAAATCTCTCATGTTTAGCCTATTTTGGGGAGGATTTATATTTCACTCAGAAGGAAACCTGTAAGTAGGTCTTATTTTCGGAGGATGTCTTATTTTCGGGGAGACATGGTAGATTAGGAAAACCAATTACTGAGCAGCACTAAATTGAGGTTAGAGGTCATGAGTTTATTTTTTGTACCATAAGATTTTTATTTACTTATTGCTTTTTGAGAGAGAAAGAGATTTGATTTGTTGTACATGCTCTCATTGGCTGATTCTTTTTTATTTTTATTTATTTCAGAGAGGAAGGGAGAGGGAGAGATAGAAACATCAATGATGAGAGAAAAATCATTGATTGGCTGCTTCCTGCATGCCCCCTACTGGGGATCGAGCCCGAAACCTGAGCATGCGCCCTTGACCTGAATCTAACCTGGAACCTTCCAGTCCATAGTCCAATGCTCTATCTACTGAGTCAAACCAGCTAGGTCATCATTGGCTGATTCTTGTAGGTACCCTGACTGGAGATCAAACCTACAGCCTTGGTGTATTCTGTATTGGGACAATGCTCTAACTCACTGAGCTACTGGTCAGGGCCAATAAGGTATTTTTAACTCCTTACATTTTTTCCTGTTTAATGTTTTCAAGTAATTTTATCTCTATCTCTATTCCTATGGCTTCTTGGCCTTTTGGCTAAGATCAGGTGTAGTTAATCTATCAGTCCCCCACACAGTACAAATTATGAAATATGATATCTTTTCCTGGCTTTAAAAATATCAAAAGAAAGTATGGTTGTTTTATTTTAGAATTTTTAAAAGTTGTATTGGTGTATAAATGTTCAAGACCTATAACGTATGGTTAAATAGAAGCAGTTTTATTATTCTCAAGAACTACAGTTGACCCTTGAACAATGTGGGAGTTAGGGGTGCCAACTGCTCCCTGCACAATCAGAAATCCACATGTAACTTTTTACTCCTCAAAAACTTAATTACGAATAGCCTACTGTTAACCTAAAGCTTCGCCATTAACATAAACAATCAGTTAACCCATATTTTATATGTTATATGTAATACTGTATTCTTACAATAAAGTGAGCTTAGAAAGAAGAAAATACTAGGAAATTTTTAAGGAAGAGAAAACACATTTGTAGTATTAATTGAGGGGGAAAAATTCATGTATAAGTGGATGTACACAGTTCAAGCTTGTGTTGTTCAAGGGTCAGCTGTACTGTTTTGTCTTTCAGTTTTTATGTGTTTTCATGAGAAAATTGTTTTATTCGTTTCCTGCTTCAGGAGATTTACTGAACTAAAGCACTACAGTGATGAACTACAGTCAGTCATCTCTCATCTTCTTCGAGTCAGAGCTGTAAGTGGTCCCCAAGAATTTTTTGGCACTTTTCTGTAAGAGAGTGCTTCTCATGTGATCATTATGTTGTTAAGTAATGCAGAGTATTTATAATGAATAACTGGTTTTTACATTCAAATTTGATGTGTTTAGCAAAACTGCATTTTTAAGAAATGCAAAATGTTTTCTGGCATAAACAATTCCAGTCAAGGCACATGTCCAGGTTTTGGCTCCATCCCCAGTGGGGGCATGTTATGAGGCAGTCGATCAATGATTCTCTCTCATCATTGATGTTTCTATATTTCTCTCCCTCTCCCCTTCCTCTCCGAAATCAATAAAAAACATATTTAAAAACAAAAAGATCTGAAAAAGCGGTAAGATAAATTGGTTTTTGAATATAATTGTAAACTAATAGAACTTTTACCTAATGTATATATGACAAGAACCTTTCAAGAAATTGACCTTGTCATCAAAGGACAAAATGTACAAGTGAGAGAATTCTGGGTATAGATATTTATCCTCAACCTAATGAGAACAGGTTTCAGAAACTTTATTGACATGAGAGAGAGCTTGAACTCCCCAGAGGAAAATGGCACTTGATTTGTGAGTCACATTGAAATTAGATTATAAATGAGAGCAATACCAATGAAAAATACAGAAGGCTTTCTGATTAGCTAAAATTCTGATTGTTTTTAAATTGGGAGAAATGCTATTTAGTCATGGAGGGTAACAGAAAAGTAAAAAAGGAAGGTTAAAATTGAATACCGACAGTCGGCAAAGCAAGAAGAAAGCACCGGAGAGAGAGAGCCTTTTTGTAATGTTCAGAGCTTGAGGGGAGGAGATGATGAAATGTTAACACATGTGAAAATAGAATTATTTGACTCTCTTTTCTGTAAAGGATAATTCTCTTGAAAGTAAAGAATGCAAAAATAAATTACAGGTAGGTTAAAGTGTTAAATATTTAAGACATTAAAACAAATCAGAAAGGGCAGATGGCCTTAGACTAAGGTGATCAGACGTCCTGCTTTTCAGTGGGACAGTCCCTATTTTTAACAATTAGTCCCGTGTCCCGCGGCTTTTTAAAAAAGTCCAGATTTTTGGAAAGATTCTTTTTTAAAAAAGGGACTTTTTTAAAATGCTACAGGACGTGGGACAAATTGTTAAAAATTGGGAGTATCCTGCCAAAAGCGGGAGTTCTGGTCACCTTACTTTAGACTGAGAGGAGCTGGCTTTGGAACTCGTCTCTGTCCTTTATCAGGTCCTTCTGGCAAATCCAGCAACTTTTCAGAGTTTTTTTGTTTGTTTGTTTGTTTTTGTTTTTGTTCTTGTTAGAAATGGGAATATCTGCCTGGCACATAGTAAGTGCTAAATAAATATTATATAAGTGGGTGCCTTATTCATAGAGTTTATGAAACTCAGATGAGGTCATTTGCTTTGTAAAAGAAAAGGGAAATAATGTTGATATCTAACATTTATTGACCACTGTATATCAGCCACGGTGGTCAAGCATATTAGTCTTACCTAATTCCCTCAGCAGCCCTTTGAAGGTAGGTACTGGTATTGTCCCTATTTTATAGATTAGGAAACGGATGCAAATGAAGTAATTTGTCTAATTTCACACTATAAATAGCTATGTGGAGCCAGAATTTAAACCTTTGTCTGTCTGACTCCAGAACCCATGCTCTTGTCCACTTACAATGATATATTAACAGAAGACATGAATTCAGGTAGATTGTGGGAGAACTGATTTTTATTGAGCCACCTTGCTTATTGCCAGGAATTTTATAGATGCCATCTTATTTAATCCTTACAAAATCATATGATGAAAGTTGTTTCCATATTTTTAAGAGAAAAAATATAATAGAAAGGCTTGGAATGGTTTACTATATTCTCCAAAGGCAAACAAGTAAGAAGGAGCTGGAATTTGAATTCACATTTGTCTGTCTCCAAATCCCTTATTTCCTGCTACCATGTACGCTGCCTCTTTGGGGAAAATCAAATTTAAAAAGGAGGAATGTTTAACCTTGTCATATTCTAAAAATGTAAATTACAGTTTTGTTTTTTTTTTAATGTGGCTTTCTTTTTTTTTCTTTTTTTTTTTTAAATATATTTTATTGATTTTTTACAGAGAGGAAGGGAGATAGCCAGAAACGTCGATGAGAGAGAAACATCGACCAGCCTCCTCCTGCACATCCCCCACCGGGGATGTGCCTGCAGCCAATGTACATGTCCTTGACCGGAATCAAACCCGGGACCTTTCAGTCCGCAGACCGACGCTCTACCACTGAGCCAAACCGGTTTGGGCTAAATTACAATTATTGAGATACTTTTTAACATTTAATTTATAGTCATTTATAAAGCTATAATATCCAGTGTGAAATATTTAGTGATGATGGCACCATAAAGTATTGAATATAGCTTCTTTAGGAACCATTTTGGTAGTAACTATCAAAAGTCTTAAATCCTATAATCTTTGATTCCTTAAGAGATAACCCAAAAGAAAAAAAAGCTATGTGTTTCCAGATTTTGAAAATAAGATCATCTAATAGAATGTCATAAAAGTTTGTCCTTTTTATTAGTCACGACTACTTCAGTGAGGATAGAGAAGACATTCCAGTCATAGGTACAAATGATTCAGGCCTGGGGAAGATGTTAGGATGAGTTAGTCAGATTTCTTCTGTTGTCATAGAATCTGCTCCCTGTCAATTGGCAGTTGATCAAGTTTCAAAAGAAAAACTTGGCAAAAAGATGAAGTTGAAAAGCAGTCTAGACTGAATCATTGGTACACCCCCTTTTTTCCTGACACCAGTATTCCTTTTACCCTTCATTTTATTTTTTTCCATTACCACCTGGCACCAATATTCTCGATTGCTGCCAACCATTGAATTAGTCTAGTTTAAGGTTTTAATAATTTGTTTTATTTCTCTGCCCATTTTTGTTTTTCCTTTTCTTTAGAAAAGGCAATTTTTTGTCTACACTTTATAGTTTTTCTTTGCTTCATCTTTCTCATTGATGATCTAGATACAAATTACTCCATGTTTTGGCTAGAACAATTTGTTTTCATGAATAGTTCATAATTCTGATAATAACTGCTGAGTGTTGATTTGTTGCCTAGTTCATGGGTGAAGTAATTTCTCATGGGGTTGCTCACCTTTTTGGAGGATGAAATCAAGTATTTATTTAGATAAGAGATCATAGGTACATTTTTGTAATACACAAGAAAAAAAACCACTTAAATGAATAAGAGATAAAAAGACAGGAGGTGAGCTGAAACCGGTTTGGCTCAATGGATAGAGCATCGGCTTGGGGACTGAAGGGTCCCAGGTTCGATTCCGGTCAAGGGCATGTACCTTAGTTGCGGGCATATCCCCAGTAGGGGGTGTGCAAGAGGCAGCTGATCGATGACTCTTTCTCATCAATGTTTCTAGCTCTCTATCATTCTCCCTTCCTCTCTGTACAAAATCAATAAAATATATTTTAAAAAAAAAGACAGGAGGTGAGAGAATTTAGCATTTATAAATGAGATCATCAGTAATTTTAATAATTCGGAGAAGAAATTCAAACTGTACTTAAAAGTTTGAGACCATGTTTTATGTTTTATAACAGAAATAAAGTATTAGGCTTTTAAAGAAATATACTACTTAATAGTTTTTCCAAATGATTTCATAACATTTCTAGACACTGTCATAGATGGACATGAAAAGTAAAAAAATCAAGAACTTTGGCAAGCAAAGTATTAGTCCACAGCAACTGGTAAAGTTACTTTTTAATACAAAGACTAGAGGTCTGGTGCACGAATTAGTGCACCAGTGGGAGACTTCGGCCTGGCTCCGACATCCCCCAGGGGTCCCAGATTGTGAGAAGGCACAGGCCAGGCAGAGGGACCCCACTGGTGCACAAATTCGCACACCAGGCTCTAGTGTGCATGTAAGATATTTGGTTAATCTCTTCAGTCACTTCCCCTCCCCCTTCCTTCTGAGATTCATTAGTCTGTTCCATTTTTCCATGCCTGTGGTTTCTGCTCCTGTGTTGAACATCTACCCTCTGGTGGTTAGTGCATGTCATAGCTACCGGCCAATCAGCTGGTCACTTGGGCTTTTATATATATAGATTCTTCAATTTACATTTGTTCTTGTTAGAGGATCAGAAAGAAATTAACATGCCAAATATATTTGAGAAGCCTGTGAGCAATACAGCAAAAATAATTACTTTTAAAAGCCTATATTCTATGAAAATGTACCCCATCTGTAGTAACTGAGCAAATGTAAACCACATGATTATTCAGTTTTCTAAATAAATCATTTAAACCCCAAATCTCACACAGTATCCCCTAAGTCCTCATCTCCTGTTCAAAGCCTCAAGCTTTAAATTAATGTGCATTTGCTACTTGAAAAAGTCCTTATCTCCATTACTAAAAAATGTTTCTGTAAAGTCCCTTAGAAAATTTCTCAGTAACTTAGTAACAAGACATATCCAGTAAAAGACCACAACCTAAGGAAAAAAGTACTGAGACTAATCTCTGAACACCTCTCTACTCTAGACCTGCAGTACCAAGGAGACAACTTAAAACTTATTACTTAAAAAACAACATATTTTTTATCATGAATAACTGAGTTATTAGATTTCTAGGAAAATGAGACTTAAAAATGTGTTTTTGTTGATTTTTAATCAGCTTAACAATAACCCACAACCTTCGGACCAACTTGTTTTTGTTGATTTTTAGAGGAATGGGGAATTAGAGAGAGTGAGAGACATTGATGTGAGAGAACCATTGATAGGCTGCCTTCCATCCAATTGGGGATCAAACCCGAAACCCATGGGATAATGCTCCAACATTGGCTGGGGCAGAAAGTGAGATTTTTAAATTACGATTTAGCAAAGTCAACAATAATGAATTTTCTTCCCATCATTTACGAATGCCAGAAATCAATTGAAGTTTCACATACAAAAGATATAATTACTGCATAATATGTAGTAAGTATTAGCACACATCCTTTCTTTTTTAAAGCATAAAATGTAATCAACATGTCTGATGTTCTTAAGATTCATTTATGACATAGCTCAAAGATACTTCTACATGGCATGTATACTGTCCCCAATTTAGTGCTTTCCAGTAGGTTTGTAGCAAGCATCAGGTTGCAGAGGAGAATATAAAAAAGAACTTGATGAGTTTTTGCATCCAGAGTTCTGCTCTTCCTTAGAATCTGCAGACAGCCAGTGCTTGGTGACACAGAGTATGTCCTTGCATTGGTTGACAGTTTTTTGGTCTTCTGTTTTTGATCAGGCAATAATTAATTCAAAAGTGTTAGGTCTTGCATAGAATTCTCTGTTGACTGGTTCTATTTCTGACAACTTGTACAATTGGCCAGATTTATCCTTCCTATGGGATCCTTTTGTTTCTCATCACCTGGATAAATTCCATCAGAGATACAGTTTCCAGAGAGAATACACCATTTTCAATGCCAGGCACCAAAACCATTAATATCTTCAAATATGGTTAGAAAACCTCTTTCTTCAACACTTAAATTCACTTGACATTTTATTTTTAAATAATATCTTCCAAAGGAGATGAAAAGGGCACCTGTCCAGAGCAAGTTTAGTGTTTCCTATTGAAGATAATGACAGCGTGTAAAATCCAACAGGATAAAGTTACTGTTATGCACAGCACTGAGACTGCCTGGACTCACCATAACTGAAGGATAAAGGGTGCTTTTTGTGGTTATGAATGTGAAAGTCTCTGGAGCAATAGCCTTGGATTTGTAGCTTTATTCTCCTTATTAGGCATTGAGGGGTTTTTCTTTGGCACCAAGCTATAGACTTCAATATTTATTTCAAAGTCATTGAACATGTCTTCCAGAGTATATGTAGTAGAGAACGTTAGAGATTGCTATTAAGAGAATGTGAAGTACTTGCTAATGGTATGGGTACCATATTTTCTGTATAATTAGGAACTAGTAATTTGCTATATCTGATTTCTGAACTGTGCTGCAGACAAAATACTTTTATTTATTATTTTTAAAATTTATATTTTTATTAATTTTTAGGGTGGAAGGGAGAGGGAGAGAGAGATAGAAACATCAGTGATGATAGAATCATCGATTGGCTGCCTCCTGCAAGCCCCACACTAGGGATTAAGGCTCCACCCCCAGGCATGTGCCTTGACTGGGAATTAAACCAGGATCTCTTAGTTACTAGGTCGATGCTCAACCACTGAGCAACACCGGCCAGGCAACAAGATCTGCTTTTAGGGGCAAGTAGATTTCTGACAATGACTGGTCCTTTGGATGGGACTTGTTTATTTGGGATATGGGACCAGCCTTATTCTTCCTCTCAGGCCTTTCATTCTTCAGTTCATTCAGCTCATCAGTCAGAAGTGCTTGCTTCTCTCCCTGGCTGGGTGGCACAGTTGGTTGGAGTGCTGTCCTGTACACTAAAAGGGTTTTGGTTTGATCCCTGGTCAGGCACGTATAAGACAACTGATTGATGTTTCTCTCTCACATAGATGTCTCTCCCCTCCCCTTTTCCCCTTTCTTTCTGGAATCAATAAACATATCCTCAGATGAGGATTAAAGTGTGTGTGTGTGTGTGTGTGTGTGTGTGTGTGTGTGTTCTCAGTTGCAATCAGAAGGCTTTCTGCCTCAGCTTCTCCTAGGGACCCTTTTCCATGCTCCTCATCCACACAGCAGTTCAGAGCCTGGCTGGCTTGATAGATCACTCTGCTGCAGATTGATTTCATTATGAGTTCCTATAAAAGGCTCAGTGACCAGCCAACCAGCCAGTAGCTATGATGCACACTGACCACGAGGGGGCAGATGCTCAACACAGGAGCTGCCGAGCAACAGCAACTTTGCAGAGTGCCCTCTCACACTCAGAGACCCCTCAGAAGATGTCGGACTGCCTGTTTCAGCCCGATCCCTGCAGGGCAGGCCGAGGGACCCACCTGCTGGTGGGACCCCACCCACTCTGCAGACGCCCTTTGAGCCCTGGCAGCCCCCCAGGTGTGGGTGGCCAGGAAGGGACTATGGGAGTTTGGCTCCAGGGCGTGTCCAGCCCAGTCCTGGCCCGCCGGCCACCTTCTAATTAATTTCCTTTCAATGTGCACTGGGCCTCTAGTGTGTGTGTGTGTGTGTGTGTGTGTAATTAATTTCAGAGAGGAAGGAAGAGGGAGAGAAAGAAACATCAATGATGAGAGAGAATCATTTATTGGCTGCCTCCTGCATGCTCCCTATTGGGAATCAAGTCCACAACTCAGATATGTGTCCTACTGGGAATTGAACCATTACCTCTTCGTTCATAGGTTGATGTCCAGTCACCGTGGCTGGGCTGTCAATTACTTTTGAACTATGGATATTATCATTGTTATCCATGCTTGTATCAATTTCATCTGCTACTTCTGTCTGCTGCTCAGCTGCAATATATATTTTATTGATTTTTTACAGAGAGGAAGGGAGAGGGGTAGAGAGTTAGAGACATCAATGAGAGAGAAATATCGATCAGCTGCCTCCTGCACAACCCCTACTGGGGATGTGCTGAATCGAACCTGGGACCTTTCGGTTCATAGGCCGACACTATCAACTGAGCCAAACCGATTTCGGCTGGTATCTGATTTTTTGTGACCTTTTCCTTTTCTGTTACTGGAAGTGATGGGGTATTTGAAACAATTTGGTATTTTTTGAGGGGAGTGTTTTGATAGTGTGTTTCCTATTTGGCTTCTAGTTGTTTGTTTCTTGAGTTTTTGTCTTTTTCTGAAATCTGTAAATTGCCCTTGTCAAATCGGCCACAAAGCCATACTAGTTCTTTTTCACATTCTTGCTTGAGCCGTTGTGCTTCCTGGGTAGTAGAAGAAGATGTGTTTTGCTTTAATATTTCCTGGATGGGTTTTGTATTTGGAGTGATAATTGGGGTTCTGTGGGGTATACTGTGGGCTGGACATTTTTTACTATGTTCTTGATGCTGCTCTCCAGGGCGTTCCAAGTGGGGCTCCTGTGCCTCCTGGTATCGTAGTGTTGTCTTTAGATTAAGACTGCAGTCAAGCCAGAACCAGTTTGGCTCAGTGGATAGATCGTCGACCTGTGGACTCAAGGGCCCCGGGTTCGATCCAGGTCAAGGGCTGTACCTTGATTGCAGGCACATCCCCGGTGCGGGCAGTGCAGGAGGCAGCTGGTCGATGTTTCTCTCTCATCAATGTTTCTAGCTCTCTATCCTCCTTTCCTCTCTGTAAAAAAAATCAATAAAATATATATATTTTTAAAAAGACTGCAGACAAGTTTCTCTATTTAATTTGTCTAGTCTAGTGGGTTCCTTCAGAGCAGGCCAAGGCAAGATGAAAAACATTTTATAATTCCCGTAGGCCTGCTCCGAGTGTTTACCATGGTGGTTTGTTCACTTTAAGCTGAAGTATGGAAAAGGTTAAGATTTGTTATATGGTTAATGCCTAACTTTTCAAATTACTCCTGTTTGAGTAAGGAATTTATCCTTAGGGTTTATATTTAGAAACTGCTTATTAGAAATTTTTTAGGGTTTTATGTGGGATTAACCTTTGGTCTTCCAGTTCTTATCCATAACATTGGGGAAAAGTAAAGCAAATTATCAAACATGATGTTGTTTTTTGCCTTTTGTAAAACATCTGTGAATGGCTAGGTAGTATATATTTCAACCCTGTGATGCTAATTATAATTATGTTATTAAAAACCTAATGTTTTTGTTGGTTAGAAGGAGTTATCTTGACAGAGTAGCATAGAAGCATGTTGTATGCGTTGAGCATTTATGTGTAAAACTATCAATAGAATTGAAAATGTCTATATTCTTTCTCCTATATAACACTTGGGAGACTTTATCATAAAGAAACAATCTGAAATTTAGAAAAAGCCTTACTCGCAGATGCTTATTATAAGATTATTTATAATATTGAAAAAAAAAGGATAACTAAATATCCAACAAGGAATGCTTACACAGTCTGTACAGTAGGTAGAATTTTATGCAAAAATTTAAGTTTGTATCTGTTAGCCTGCTGGGTAAAACTATTATCATGGGGGAAAATAGTATGGTCATTATATTTATGTAATCACTTTCATACTTCTTTCTATATATGTTTTAATTATTGTCTATATGTTTCTTATATCAAGAGTGATAAGACTTTGGGAGGTTTAAATTTTCTTTTCCATATTTTCCAAGTTTTTTATACTAAGCAAGGTTTATTATTGTATATATATATATATTTGATCATATAATATCAGTTTCTTTTAAATATGTATTCCAGAGAGTAGCAGATCGACTCTATGGTGTATATAAAGTACATGGGAATTACGGGCGAGTTTTCAGGTAAGCATTACATAAACTCTTAAAATAAATAACAATTAGCTCTAATTAGGTTTTTGTCTGAAAACTATAATTTTTGGGGGTTATTTTTTTTTTTTAATGTATCTCCATTGATTTCAGAGAGGAAGGTAAAGGGAGAGAGATAAAAACATCAATGATGAGAGGGAACCATTGGTCGGCTGCTTCCTTCATTCTCCCTCAATGGGAATCGAGCCCAAAACCTGGGCATGTGCACTTGACTGGAATCAAATCTGGGACCCTTTAGTCTGCAGGCCTATGCTCTATCGACTGAGCCAAATCGGCTAGGGCTAATTTTTGAAAATTGATGAGTCTGGAAAGTTGAAGATTATTTTTTTAAAATGATGCCCTGTTTTAAATAAAAAATAGTGAGGAAGTCCTATATATTGAGCAGAATAGTGAATCTACTCTGAAGCAGTGAGTGTTACCTTTTACTTTCTCAGCAGAAGGCCCAAGAAGATTTTATTGGAAATCAAAATTTTATAGATTTAGTGATTTTCTCTTTCGTCTCACTTTATAATTTTAAAGACTTTTTCAAGATAGCTTTTTAAAATATTTACTTGCATATTTCTTGTTTTTTGGTTTAAATTACATTGGCAAGAGACGGGTCAACAGGAGAAAAAAGAAATTTAATTTCGTGTTTAATGGAAACCCCAAAGATATGAGACTCAAGGCAAGTTGGGCACTGAGGCTTATCTGCCATCCTGAGCTAAGGAAGGGGATAGGGGTCTTGGAGATTTAAAGGGGTGGATAGTAGTAATTTAATTGGTATAATTCCTTTCAAAGGATTCCAGGAAAATACGTAAGCAAATTTCTTTCAGAAAGTCCTGTGCACATTTTAGATATACACAAACTCATGTGTCCCAGAGCTTAAAAACACCAGATGTGCTTTTTATTTTTTATTTTTTGGTCATATGCATGGTGAGTGGAGGTAAAGAGCTCTTTTTAATAAGAAAATAACAACAACAAAAAACCCCTAAGTTGCTGAGGTTAGCAGATAGAACACTATTGGCAGTTGATTCTAATTTCATCTTTGTCTCTGATCAGCTGCCTGACTTTGAGTAAACTAGGTTTACAAACAGCTTGAGTTTAAGTATCTGTTGTTAAACAAAAACCTTCACTTGCATTTAGTTTTAAACTTAAGGTGAAAGCAGCATATTTGAGTCACAGAAAATAAATCCAAAATCAGATATATTTTTAAAAGCTATTAGAAAAAAAACTTGTAAAAACTTCCATTTGATAGAATTCCATATCTAATACACAATTGTGTTTGTTTTATCTTTTTCTTGGCAGTGAATGGAGTGCCATAGAAAAAGAAATGGGTGATGGACTGCAGAGTGCTGGTCACCATATGGATGTGTAAGTACCTGGAGAATAGGAGGTAAAACCTAGGGTGAAGTGTTAGAGATTCTTCTTTTTTATCAATTTTGCTGGCATTTACATTATGCTTTGGTGAGTGGAGGTAAAGAGTTCTTTTGAATAAGAAAACAAAAAAAACCAGAAGCTACTGGGATTAGCAGATAGAACACTATTGGCAGTTGATTCTAATCTCACTGCCTGTCTTTAAAGAAGTTTACCTCAGGAATGCAAGTTTAACTTAACATTGAAAAGCCAATCTGTCTTATTCATATATTAGCAGAATGAAAAAGAAAGTCTGTATGTTTATTTCCATACATGTAGGAAAAATATTTCAGCATTCATTCACAGTAAAAATGATCCTCAAGCTAGGAATAAAAGATACTAACTCAAGTCTAAAACCAATAGTTAATATTGTACCTAATAGGGAAATTTTAACACTTTCTTCTAAAAGAGAAACAAGGCATGGTTGTTTGCTGTTGTATTAGCGGTCTTAGTGGTGGGTGCCATGAGGCAAGAAAATCAACCTTATAATAAATATTAGAAAGGAAGAAATAAAACCATTTTTTATTTGCAGTTAACAGGATATTGGATCTTTTACATTAAAAAAAAATTATAATCAACCAAAAGCATTAACAACTGAATTTAATAAGAATTGCAGGAGCCCTAGCCAGTGTGGCTCAGTGGATAGAGTGTCAGCCTGCGGACCAAAGGGTCCCAGGTTTAATTCTGGTCAGGGGCATGTACCTTGGTTGCAGGCTCCTCCTTGGCCATGGCTTTGGCCAGGGGCTTGTGCAGGAAGCAACTAATTGATGTGTTTCTCTCACATCGATGTTTCCCTCTGCCTTTCCTTTCCTTTTATACCCTTCCTAAAAATCAATGGAAAAATATCTGCGGGTGAGGATTAACAAAAGACAAAACAAAAACAAATAAAAAACCCACAAGAATGCAGGATATATGATCAATATATTACAAAGTATTGCTTTGATATACTAGCAACAATTAGAAAACAAAAATCTTAAAACAGTGCTATTTATAATAGCATCACGCCAGATACTTTAAAAAATTTTATTGCTTTTTAGAGAGAGACATTGATTTGTAGTTCCACTTATCTATGCATTTATTACAAACCAGAATACTTAGAGATAAATTTAATGAAAGATATGAAAGACCTCTGCACTGAAGACTTTATATATAAACACTGCTGAGAGAAATTGAAGATTACCTAAATTAATAGATAACTCATGCTTATGGATTGGAGAACTCAGTAGTATTAATATGACAATTCTTTATGGATTGTAGCCATAATTAAAATTCCAGTGACTTTTTAATAGAAATTGGTAAGCTGATTCTAAGATGTATGTGGAAATTCAGAGGATCTAGAATAGCCAGAATAATCTTGAAAAACCTCCATAAAACCTGGAATATATTACCTGATTTCAAGACTTACTATTTAAAGATAGTAAAGTATTGAGATAAACAGATCAATGGAACAGAATAGAGTTCAGAAATACTAGTAGATTTACAGTTATATAGTCCTTTTCAAGAAATGTTTTTGGAAATTTATTGGATATCTACATGAGGGGGAAAAATGAACCTTGAGGCATATCTCATATCATAAAAACTAATTCAATTTGGGTTATATACATAAGTGTAAAAGATAAAATTATGTATTTTAGTAGAGAACAGGAAAATATTGTAACCTTTGAGTAAGCAAAGATTTCTTAAAAGGGCATGAAAAGAAAAATATTTTAATAGTGTTTTTCATCAAAATTAAAAAATTTGCCTATCAAAAGTTTCTATGGGGGAGAGGAATGTAGGAGTTATGTTCAGTAGATACCGTTTTAGTTGGGGAGACAGATGGTGCTGATGTTTGCAACAATGTGAATGTACTTAATGCCATTATATTGTACACTAAAAATTATTTAAAAGGTAAATTTTATGTTACATATATTTTATCACGTATACAAACAGAAAAGACACCATTAAGATAATGAAGAGGCAAGTCATAGACTTGGAGTAAATATTTCTAACTATAATATATGAGTTACAACTCAGTAATAAAAATTAAAACATTAATTTTATCTAAGTATTATTTTTCTTTGGGCTGTATTTAAGCTAACTGGCTACTTTTCATCCAGATTATTAAGAAGTCTTCCTGCATTTTTTTTAAAAAATATATTTTATTGATTTTGTACAGAGAAGAAGGTAGAGAGATAGCGAGTTAGAAACATCGACGAGAGAGAGTCATCGATCAGCTGCCTCTTGCACACCCCCTGCTGGAGATGTGCCCGCAACCAAGGTACATGCCCTTGACCGGAATCGAACCCGGGACCTTTCAGTCCCCAAGCCGACGCTCTGTCCATTGAGCCAAACCGGTTTCGGCTCTTCCTGCATTTTTTTGACTTAACATTTTCAGTGTTTGCAGGAATTTAGTATTTCTTCAATTGATTGTAAAGTATTAAATAAAACTAATGTTACTACTGATAGCTGAAATCCTTTACCACTATACCTTTCTACCCAAGAACGTGTGTTTATCCTTACACTGTTTTCCTATTTTCAAGCCCCAAGGCCTGCAGTTCTTCTGTTTTGTTTTTTTTTACATTAACTTTCCAGAATCACAGGTTTATGAGCTAAATGTATTTTTTCTCACTCAAAGCAATGATTCTTAGAATATGTCCCACACTCTACAGATGTGAATTTGTAATTACAGAAGTTGTAATATGCCTACTTTTATAAATCCCATAGGCACATCACTTTTCAGTGAACCTTAGTTTACAGTGGACTGTGTTTCCTTGCCTATATGAAGCAGGCTTGGATACATAAAGTTTATTTTTCTTTTATTCTGATGCTAGGGAATTGGAATTAATTTGAAAAAAACATGACTATACTAAAGTAAATGACATGGCCTATGTCCTTACAAAATTTATAATGTGACCAGGGAAATAAAATCAATACTCGAGTCTACTTTGATACAACCTACGTTCTAAATTGTTGATAAATATCCGGAGTGATGAATGAGGACTGAAGGAGTCTGGGAAGATTTTATAGAGGTGTTCCGATATGCGCTTGTAGGATTTGGAGAAGCACTATGGAAAGCCATCACATTTCTGTACAGGAAAGACTCAGGTCCAGGACCAAGAGTGGCCTAACAATGAGGAGCTTGTTCAAATCAAAACAGATTTATTGAGAATTCTAATAAAATAAGGCTCCTAAAGTTTTCTGTAATCTTTATTTGCTCAACTTTTCTTTTGATAGTTTTTGGCCTTACTGTATGTAGTTGCTACCAAGAACACTTGTGCATCAATTATACTATTATTCTTTCTACAGATTTTATAGCTCTTTTATATTATTTTTGAACAAAGTCTATTCTTGTCTTACAGTGTTCCTTAAGCTATCTGTAAAAATGGCCATTTTTTGGTTTGTTTTACTTTTTATTTTCAAGCTGATTGAAACATAGTAAAATGCAATAATATTGTCATGGTAATTAGAAATTGCTATAAATGTTTCTAAATGCTTATTCTCATTATCTGTACTTACCTTTGTCACTGATGGGTAGTAAATGGTCTATGGATTATGCTTTGAATAGCACTTTTTTAGAATGTCCTGATAAAAGTTGCTTCTATAATATTTTTTAAATAGGTATGCATCTTCTATTGATGATATTTTGGAAGATGAAGAGCATTATGCAGATCAGTTAAAGGAGTATCTTTTTTATGCAGAAGCCCTACGGTAAGTGTAAGTGTTAGAGATGCAGCTGGTCACCACTCTATATACATGCTGCTCTAAAATAGAGATAGTAAAGTTTTTTAATGAATAAAAAGATTTTAAATTAATTAATTCCTCCAGATATTGAATGAGGTCTCTTTGTAGTCCTCTGTGTTGCAGAGTGCTAGACAGAAATTTAAGATAATTCCTGTCCTTGATACATCCTGTATAATAAAGAGCTAATATGCTAATTACACGAAACAGCCAAACAACTTTCTGGATATCCTTCTGGACGACTTTCCAGATGAAGCTGGGGTTGCTAGGGCGAAGCCCCTAGCACGAATTATGTGCATTGGGCCTCTAGATATATTGATAAAAGCTGCCAGTCTCAGGCTTCAGGTGTCTGTGTGTTGTTCTTTGTACTTTTTTCAACTTGAAGATTGGAAGCAAATTACAAATTGAATATGTATGTAACACTATCTTTTACTAGGTTGTATATTGCCTTTTAAAAATCCTCACTTGATATGTTTGTTGATTTGTGAAAGAGAGAGAGAGAAACATTAATGTGATAGAAACATGCATCAGTTGCCTCCCATGTACGCCCCAACTGGGGATCAAACCAGCAACCTAGGTATGTGCCCTGACCGGGAATTGAACTGACAACCTTTTGTACAGTACTTAATGCCATTATACTGTACACTTAAAAACATCTGTATGAGATGATGTTCCAACCAACTGAGTCACTTAGCCAGGGCTATCTATTCTAATTCTGCCATTTTTATTCTGTAATTTTTTTCACACCTGTAGATCTTACCTCCTTAGTAATGGCTATAAAACTTCTTAATATCAGGACTTTATCTTCTATTCTTTGGTATCTTCTATAAAACCAAATAGAACTCGCTGATAGGTGGTCATATTAATTAAGAAGTTACTATATTTTTTTTCTACTCATTTTAGAAAAATTAATATTTTCCTATAATAGTAGCTTTTATTGTAACCACTTTTGGTAATTTTTTGTCATTTTTAAAAACAGTTTAAAAATTCTATTAGGAAAAAAATGGTTAGTAAAACAGTAGAGCAATATTTCTTTGCCTGTTCAGTAATTGGTATGAAAACATAACATTGTTAATCTTTTCTTCTAGAGCTTTGAGTGGTAAGTAGTTTCACCAAGGTATTTCCACATTACCAGGGAATAGGAGGTTGCTCAATACAGTGGAATTTTCTTTAAAATTCTAGAAAAGATTAACATGTATTAATATGGAAATACTAGAGGCCTGGTGCACAAAATTCTTGCAAGGGTAGGTTCCCTAGGCCTGCCTGGCTGGAGATCAATGTCAATCTGTGGGGTGACTGGCAGGATGATCCCTGCCTGCACCTGCCTTGGCCAGCCTGGTACTGCCGCTCTCTGGCCCTGCCTCCTGTCATTGCCACCAGTTGCCTCCCTCTGCAGGTTGAGCAGTGGGGTGATAGAGGGGCCCCTGCTGGCACCTGCCTTGGCTGGCCTGGGGCCTGCAGGCTGGGGGCAGCTCCTGCATTGAGCATGGTCAGTGCGAGTCATAGCGACCAGTTGTTCCTCTGGTCGTTCTGCTGTTCTGTCAATTTGTATATTAGGATGTTTATGGCATAAAGTTAAGTAAGAAAAGATGTGGAATCACTTGGGTTGTAGATATATACATTTGTAAATGCCTAGCTCAAGTCTGAAAGGATATATGTCATCTGTTAACATGGATTGTGTCTGGATAGTGGGATTGGGGGAAAGAGAAGGTTCTTGAAACTTTTTTAATTTTGTGCATTCCTGTGTTAGAATTGTTTTTACAGTGAGCAAGGATTAATTTTATGATATTAAAAACTAATAGACATTTCTAAATAAAGAAGAATAAAGCTTTGAGATATACTAGAATTTTTAAAGAATACTCAGTTGCTATGTGAGATTATAGCATTAGTTTCTATATTATATAAAATATTTTTTTATGATGTGATAATTTTGGATATTTATTTAAAACTTTTTAAAATTGAATTCAGAGAGGAAAGGAGAGGGAGAGAGAGAGATAGAAATGCCCTTGACCAGAATTGAACCCAGGACCCTTCTGTCTGCAGACTGACTCTCTAGCCACTGAGCAGACTGGCTAGGGCAATTTTAGATGTTTATTGAAAAAAATTACAAGTATCTAGAAAACAACCTTTTGTTTTAAGGCATATAAAGTTTTTATACTTAGGTTTTGCTAGATTTAATTTGTAAACATGATAAAAGAGAAGCCATAAAAATTAAATGGCAGCATTCTTTTTTATCCCTAGGGCTGTGTGCAGGAAACATGAACTTATGCAATATGACTTGGAGATGGCCGCTCAGGACTTAGCATCTAAGAAGCAGCAATGTGAGGAACTGGCAACTGGGGTGAGTGATTTTCCATTTAGAATTCTGGTATTACTGTAGCAGGCCTTATGTGGCATGAGCTGTAGTTGTACTGCTCAGGATGCCTGTAGCTTTAACAGGGGAATAATTTTTGGGCAGATTTATAATTCTTTGGGTTGTGATCTGGATATAAAAAAATAAAAGCTATAGTATTATATTTTGCTAACATTGCTCTGTGTAATAAGTGTCATTTCATTTCTACTTAAGTCCAAGTGAGAAAACATTATTCTTTGGGATTGAAATAATAACCTTCGTCAGATTTAATTTTATAAGGTATATTATAGAAAGTTTACTTTGAAAAGCCATATCCAGTCAGAATCAGTGTATCTCTCTTTACAAGGAGCTTTTTGTATATTTGATTCTTGAATGCTTACAGTGAGCATTTGAAGAAAATTCCATATCTTACTGTATTAGGCTTAGGTCATTTCTGTAATCAGCTTTCTACTCCACTGCTATCTTATTGGCATAAATTGGCTGTCGTGGTGAGAGCACACAATCTAGAAGTAATGAAGTAGTGACAATGCTTCCATTTATATTATCAAGTACTTTAGTTTCAAAGGTATTGATAGGTACCCACTTGCTATGTGTATGAAAAATCAAAGATCTTTATGGGGAAAGACCTTTGACCATCAAACAGGTATATATTAGGCTCAATTTATTTTTAAAACCCAGGGGAAACTCCCAACCCTTTTACAGGGAGCTTGGTTCTCTACTCCTACATATGAAGAGAAAAATGTTTCCCTGCACAAACTCCAGGGATTAAAGAAATGTTAAAGCAGTAAACCTTAATGCTTGGACGTAGGCATCCTGTTTTATTAAAGACTAGAGGCCTGGTGCATGAATTCGTGCACAGGCAGGATCCCTCCTGGCCGATTGGGGCTGTCTTGCCCAGGCCTGATCGGGGCCAACTGGGGAAGGGACCATGGGAGGTTTGCCAGTGGGGGGGGCGGGGGGAAGGACCGCAGGAGGTTGGCTGGCTGTGGGAGATTGGCTGTAGGAGCGCATTGGCAAGGGAAAGCTCCTGCATTGAGAGTCTGACCCTGGTGGTCAATGCATGTCAGAGCTACAGTCCAGTTGTAAGGTCTCTTAGGCTTTTATATATACTAGTATAGACTAGAGGCCTGGTGCATGAAATTAGTGCACGGGGTTGGGGGTTGGGGCATGTCCCTCAGCCTGATCTGCACCCTCTCACAATCCAGGACTCCTTGGGGGATGTCTGACTGTCAGTTTAGGCCTGATCCTGTAAATTGTTAGTCAGACATCTCTCTTGCAATCTGGGTCCCCTGGCTCCTAACCGATCTCTTGACTCCTTGCCCAATCACCCCTAACCACCTCTACCTGCCTGCCTGATCGCCCCTAACCGCCTCTGCTTCAGTCCCTGCCATGGCTTCATCCAAAATGATGTCTGGAAGGTCATTCGGCTGTATGGTCTAATTAGCATATTACATTTTTATTATTATAGATACCCAATTTTCACTGTGTGTTATGCAGATTTTAAATGTTTCTTTAGTTTGGTTTATTTTTGGTTTTGGCCTGAAAAATATGACCACTAATATAAAGAAACTAGAGGCTCAGTGCATGAAATTCATGCACTGTGGGAGGAGTCCCCCAGCCTGGCCTGTGCCCTCTCATAGTGTGGGAGCCCCGTGATTAATTGCTCCAAAGAGGTAGGCCCTGCCCACCCATCCGGGGCTCCTTGATGGATTGCCCTACAGGATGGAGCTGGGGGTCCTGCCTCGGCACTGCGCGGTGCCACGGGACCCCCAGGCATCGCCGCACAGAGCCGCCGGGACCCGCCTCCTCGCCGTGTGAAGCCTCCAAGCCTTGCCACGTAGATCTACCAGGACTCGCCTCTGCACTGTGCATGCATCGTCAAGTCCCCGTCCACCCACATGCACCCGCTACACATGCAGCTGGAGGATTGTTATGGCGTGAGGGCCATAACAGGCTTTTATTAGTATAGATGACTTGCCTAATAAACACTTCAGCTAGAAGTTTTCCATTTCATTAAGAAGTTCAGTTAGAATTTTACTCTTTTTGTCTCTTCCATATTATTTCCGTATTAGTAATAATATTAGGAGCCCCTTAGTTTATAGGCTTGTGATCTAGGGGGAAATGACAAAAGTTTTGTTTCCTTTTTTAAAAAGTTTTTACTTGTGGTAAAATATACACTGAGTGGCCAGATTATTATGATCTCAGAATGCATAATAATCTGGCCACTCAGTGTGTGTGTGTGTGTGTGTGTGTGTGTGTGTGTGTGTGTGTTAGAGGCCTGGTGCATGAATTCCTGCATGGGTGGAGTCTGGCCAGCTTGGCCAGGGGGAGGGGACATCAGCGGTTGGCAGGTCTGCCTACTGGTCGAACTCCTGGTCGAGGGGACAATTTGCATATTAGCCATTTATTATATAGGATATACACTGAATGGCCAGATAATTATGATCTCTGAACGCATAATAATCTGACCACTCACTGTATATAACATAAAATTTATCACCTTAACCATTTTTAAGTTTACAGTTCAGTAGTATAGTAGTAAGAACATGCTGCCAACCTCTAGAACACTTTTCATCTCACAAAATTGAAACCATATCCATTAAACATCAACCCTCAGTTTCCCTCTTCTGCCAACCACTGGCAACCACCATTCTACATTCTTTTTTAACTTTTAAAATTTATTTATTGATTCTGAGAGAGAGAGAGAAACATTAGTTTGTTGTTCCACTTTTTTATGTATTCATTGGTTGATTCTTGTGTGTGACCTGACTGGGGATCAAACCCTCAACTTTGGCATGTCAGGATGATGCTATAATCATCGAGCTACCGAGCCAGGGCTCACCAATCTGCTTTCCGTTTGTGAATCTGACTATCCTAGATAACTCCTCTAAGTAGAATTATACAGAATTTTTTGTGTGTGTGTGACTGCTTATTTTCTCTCAGCATAATGTCCTCAAGGTTCATCCATGTGTCAGAATTTCCTTTCTTTTTATGACTGAATATTTCATTGTAGGCATACATCACATTTTGTTTATTTATTCATTTGTTTCTAAATCCTTTTAGACTGTGAGAACATTTTCTTTGAAGGGAATGACTACCAAGCTCTTCGGTCAAGAAACTCCAGAGCAGAGAGAATCCAGAATAAAGGTGCTTGAAGAACAAATAAGTGAAGGGGAGCAGCAGCTAAAGGCTAAAAATCTGGAAGGCAGGTAAAAATGCTGAGGTATTTAACAAAGCCAGTCATGTAGATTATATGGTGGGTTGTTGCTTTATAACAATTGCCAGCTTCATTAGCATCCCTGGATGTGACTGTTCTTCTAAAATGCAGTTACTGAATTACTAAGAAATTTGAGTTATCAAAAATATGTTATAGAAACATTTGTTTTAATGTGGGGGGAAGGAAGAAGAAAGTTCCAGCTTCATAATATTTCCCTGCACTTTTTATGATTCTCTCCTTTGCACATTCCCTCTGCCCTCCCTTTTCTGCCATTTAACAAATGCCTGGTGAGCCTCAGTGCCCAGCTCTTCCGTTCCTTTGCAAAGCCTTCTCCTATCCTCACAGCTATGTGGCACTTGGTTCCTGCCACTGCAATGTGGTGGTTTTGTACTGGATGATTAGTTGCTCTGAGTGAGTGTCCCTGGCTAAATTACAAACCCTTCAAAGCCAGTGATCATGTCTTTTTCTTCTTTATATTTCAACATCTTGCATAGGGCTTGCCATGTAATTATTCCATAAATATTTCTAGAAATTCCGTTTTGATCTGCCATCACCGTTTGGCTCACTTTCCTTATTGTTTTCATCTGTTATTCAGTGAGTAGACCATGGTAGACAAAGAGTATATCATTGATTTGGAGGTGTTTTGAGTAATTTTTAGAACCATTGGCACCAAATAAATCAAAGTAATCTTTCATAAATAGAGTTAGATAGACAAAAAATTGTCAGAATTTTTGCAACTGTAGTAGTCATTTAAAGCAAATACATGATAAATGTGATATATATTCTATCTTGGTAAAAAGAGTATATACTTTTCAGTGACCTAGACAGGCAACTTCATGTGGCATCTATATCTGTTTTATAGGAATAACTAGAGGTGGGGTGCATGGTTCATGCACGGGTGGGCCCCTGGGCCTGGCCAGCGATTGAGGCCTGGAAGGGGGGCCAGCTGCGGGGCAAGGGCCACAGGAGGGTGGTTGCCTGGGGGAAGAGGGGCCACGGGAGATTGGCTGTAGGAGTGCACTGACCACCGGGGGGGGGCAACTCCTGTGTTGAGCATCTGCCCCCTGGTGATCAGTGCATGTTATAGCAACTGCTTGACGTGTTGTTCATTCATAACAGTTGCTTTGGCATTTATATATATAGAGTAGAGGCCCGGTGCACAAAATTAATGCACAGGGTTGTGTGTGTCCCTCAGCCCAGCCTGCACCCTCTCCAGTCTGGGACCCCTTGAGGGATGTCCAACTGGGATCAAGCCTAAACAGGCCGTTGGACATCCCTCTCATAATCCAGGACTGCTGGTTCCCAACTGCTTGCCTGACTGCCTGCCTGATCACTCCGGCCAGCCTGATTGACGCCTAACTGCTCCCCTGTCAGTCTGATTACCCCTAACTGCCCTCCCCTGCCAGCCTGGTTGCCCCTGCCCTCCCCTGGTGTCCTGGTCACCCCAAACTACCCTCCCCTCCAGGCCTGGTCGTCCCCAACTGCCCTTCCCTGCCAGCCTGGTCATCCCTAACTGCCCTCTCCTGCAGGCCCAGTCTCCCCCTAACTGCCCTCCCTCTCCTGCAGGCCCAGTCTCCCCCAACTGCCCTACTCTGCCGGCCATCTTGTGGTGACCATCTTTCACCACATGGGTGCAGCCATCTTGTGAGAAGGTGTGAGGGTCAATTTGCATATTTACCTTTTTATTATGTAAATCCTATGTAGGATTTGAAGCTGAAATTCTTGTGGCAAAAATGCAGATTATTAAAATGTAGGAAGGAGAATATTTGCTTTTTTCTCTCACTGTAATTTTTAGGGAGAGAAAAATATATCTGCCTGGCTGGGTATGGCTCAGTAGTTGAGCGTTGACCCATGAACCAGGAGGTCACAGTTTGATTCCCAGTTAGGCTTGATCCCCAGTGTGGGGTGTGCTCCAGGAGACAGCCAATCAGTGATTCCCACTCATCATTGATGTTTCTGTCTCTCTCCTTTTCTCTTCCTCTCTGAAAACATATTAAAAAAAATAGATCTTATACAAGGAAAAGCTTTTTCCTCTATAATATACAAAAAGCAACTCAAATGAGAACTGGTTATTTGAATTTATAGGATATAGTTCACTTAAGTAATAATAACAATGACTATGCCTTTTATTTCAGAGAATTTGTGAAAAATGCTTGGGCCGATATTGAACGCTTCAAGGAGCAAAAGAACCGTGATTTAAAGGAGGCTCTCATAAGCTATGCAGTCATGCAGATTAGTATGTGCAAAAAGGTGGGTTTTGGTTTCAGTAAAGATACAAGTGCATGTAGAAGTGCTTACAAATTTTATAAAACTGGCTGTGGCTGGGTTGCTCAGTTGGTTAGTGCATCATCCCAATGTGCCAAGGTTGCAGGTTTGAAAAATAGCTTATATTTGTTTGGACAACAAATTGATATTTCTTTCTCTCTCTCTCTCTCTTTCTCTCAAACCAATAAATAAAAAAGAAAAGAAAACAAAATTTAAACAAACTAATCCTGTTTGAATCAAAATATCATTTTTCTTTTTAAAGTCCATTCTTCTTCCTTTCCAGAATATTTCCCAATTTATCAACTTAATTTTATTTTTTCCTTTTTAATTTTTTTTGTTAATCCTCAGCCGAGGATATTTTTCTGTTGATTTTTACAGAGTGGTGGAAGGGAGAGGGAGAGATGGAAAGAAATATTGATATGAGAGAGACACATTCATTGGTTGCCTCCTGTACACTCCCAGACCAGCGCTGGGGAACCTGCAACTGAGATACGTATCCTTGACTGGAATCAAACCCGGAACCCTTCAGTCCATGGGGTGATGCTATATCTTCTGAGCCAAATGGCTAGGGCTCTACTTAATTTTAAAAGAAGAATCATAACCAAACTATCAGTTACTAAATCTTCACTCATTTGTGTGCCCCATTTATCACTTGTATTAAAAAAATATATTAACATTACTTTGATTATATGATTGTCTCTAGATAGGACAGTAAAATATCCTTCTTAACAGTTATGGATACTTTCATTGAAAAATAGCTTATATTTGTTTGGTTATGATATCGTTTGTTGTCAGAGTATATCCTTCATGTAGCTGATGTCTGTAGTATAAGATGCAAACATTGAAGCTAATTTTAGTTAAAATAAGTCTTTTGACAATTTCTAAAATGCTGTTGTAAGAATAAAATATAAAACATTCCTTAACAACTTTTTCATAACCTTAGATCTATCTGTGTGCTTTACATTTGTCTAGCCCTTCACAATTTATCAAGCAATTTAACATGCATTTTCTCAGTAAACCACAGAGTAAAGTAGATTCCCATATTTATGAAGACCTTCTTAGAGGAAAAATCACACTCATGTAAACACTCACGTTTTAATTTATCCAAAGTTTTTATTTTCTTGCTAGGAACCAATCACTTTCCTAGACCTTTTCATTTGTATCGAAAATAATAGCAGTAAAGAACAAACATTTTCAGATGTAAACACCAGACTTAACATACCAGTTAACTGGGCTCCTTTAGTATTGGGCTAATTCACATTTTTGACTCAGTGAAATTGTAAGTTACTTCATGTTGTGGATCTTTGGGGTCACTTAAGAGAAGTTAAAGTCATGACTGGTCAATCTGCAAATGCTGATGGTTGAATCTGTTGTAGTTTGTGTTTCTGTTGCTGTTATCCTGTCAACTCCTACTGCCTGCCTTGCTGTTTCATAGGGTGCTTCACATTTACAGTCTTACTTATCTGCTTTTTAAAATTTTGGGTAGTCTGACCTGGCTAGTGTAGCTCAGTTGGTTGGGCATCACTGGTTCAATTCCCAGTCAGGGCACATGCCCAGATTGCAGGCTGACCCCAGGTATGGGGTATGTAGGAGGCAAACCTATTGATGTTTCACTCTCACATAAATGTTTCTCTCTCTCCCCTTTTTTCTCCCTCCTCTCACTAAAATTAAAATACAATTAAAAAGTTTAAATCTTGGGTGGTCCAAACGATCAAATAACAAAAGTTTTTCGATTTGGTTTTGTGGTTTACTTTTTTTTCTTTTAAAAGACTTACTAATAAGCTCCTTGTGATTTACCATTTGCTTCTTTTCCCAAAATAAAATGCAGATTTTATATAATGGTTCAAAGAACTTTCCCCCCACTTTGCTTAGGGTTAGATTTTTGAAGATGCTAGAAATAAGTTTCTTGATTAAAAAAGGATATTACTGCAGGTATATTTGGTCATACCTTGGATATCTTGTGGGTCAACTCATGTATCCTAAGATAATAACTATAGTAAGCAATAGATTACTCACATGAGATTAATTAGAGTATATGGTCACCTTATTTCCCAAGAATAGGATTATAAAGTTTCATCATGTTATCTACTCAAATGATAATTGAATATAATAAAATACTAAATTACAGTAGCAATAAACCAGAAATTTTTCATAAAAATATTAATATTAGCCTTAAAAGCAAATGTCACTTGTGTTTTTTTGTCAACTTTTTTTTTTTAATCTTTATTGTTGAGAGTATTTTTCTCCCATTGCCCCCCTCCACCTGGTTCCCGCCCCACCCCAAGCCCTCAATACCTTATTGTCTGTGTCTGTAGTTAATGCATATCTCTCTATATAAAAGCCTAAGCACCATCACAACCCAATGTATGACTGAACAGGCTGCATGGGGTGACTAGGCAAGGCAGTTAGTGAGGGGTGACCAGGCTGGCAGAGGGGGACAGTGAGGGATGACTAGGCCGGCAGGGGTTGAGGGGAGCAGTTGGGGGCAACCAGGCCGGCAGAGAGGGCAGTAAGGGGCAACCGGGCTGGTGGGGGGGCAGTTAGTGATGACCAGGCTGGCTGGGGGGGTAGTTGGGGGTGACCATGCCAGTGGGAAGAGGCAGTTTATGGACGATCAGGCAGGAAAAGCAGGTGAGCATTTAGGAGCCAGTGGTCCCAGATTGTGAGGGATGTCCAACTGGTGGTTTAAGCCCAGTCCCCATTGCCATTTTATTGTTCATATTTTTATATATATATATATATATATATATATATATATATATATATTATTGATTTTGTACAGAGAGGAAGGGAAAGAGATAGAGAGTCAGAAACATCGATGAGAGAGAGTCATCGATCAGCTGCCTCCTGCACACCCCCTACTGGGGATATGCCCGCAACCAAGGTACGTGCTCCTGACCGAAATCGAACCCCGGACCCTTGAGTCCCCAAGCCGACGCTCCATCCATTGAGCCAAACCAGTCTCGGCTATTATTCATATTTTTTATCTCTCTCTCCCCTCCTCCCCCCTTTCTTCTTCCTCTTCCTAAAGAATACCTTTCAACATTTCATGTAATACTGGTTTGGTGGTGATGAATTCTGGCTTTTTCTTATCTGTGAAGCTCTTTATCTGACCTTTAATTCTAAATGATAGCTTTGCTGGGTAGAGTAATCTTGGTTGTACGTCCTTGCTATTCATCACTTTGAATATTGCTTGCCATTCCCTTTTGGCCTACAAAGTTTGTTGAGAAATCAGCTGACAGCCAGATGGGTGCTCCCTTGTGGGTAACTAACTGCTTTTCTCTTGCTGCTTTTAAGATTCTATCTTTATCTTTAACCTTTGGCATTTTAATTATGACGTGTTTTGGTGTGGGCCTCTTTAGATTCCTCTATTTTGGGGTTCTCTGGGCTTCCTGGGTTTACAAGTCTATTTTTTTTACCAGATAGATAAGGGAAGTTTTCTGGCATTATTTTCTGGCATTATTTCTTCAAATAGGTTTCCAATATTTTGGTCTCTCTTTTGTCCTGGCATCCCCATAATGTGAACGTTGGTTCACTTGAAGTTGTCCCAGAGTCTCCTTACACTATTTTCATATTTTTGAATTCTGTATTATTTTTGCTCTCTTGATTGGGTGTTTTTTGCTTTCTCATATTCCTAATTGTTGATTTGATTCTCCTCATCCTCTCCTGTTGAATCTCTATAAATTATTCTTTATTTCAGTTAGTGTATGCTTATTTCTGATTGGTCCTTTTTCATGTCTTTGATGTGCTCACTAATCTCCTTGAAATTCTTGCTAAGTCCTTTGAAGCTCTGATTAGGATCCTTGAGTAATCTTATAACCATTGTTTTGAACTCTGTATTTAGTAGTTCGCTTACTTCTATTTCATTTTGCTCTTTTTCTGGAGTTTTCATCTATTCTTTATTTTGTGAAATATTTCTTTCTTTTTTGTGTGTGTGTGTGTGTGTGTGTGTGTGTGTTATGCTTCTTTTTCTTTTTTAATATATTTTTATTGATTTCAGAGAGGAAGGGAGTTGGGGATAGAAAGAAAAACATAATTGATGGGAATCATTGAGCAACTGCTTTCTATATGCCCCCTACTGGGATCAAGCCTTTGACCGGAACCTGAGCACATGCCTTTGACTGGAATCAAACCCTTCAGTCTGCAGGCCAACACTTTACCCACTGAGCCAAACCAGCTAGGGTGTGACATGTTTCTTTATCTCCACCACCTTTTGGCTGCCTCCCTGTGTTCGCTTCTGTGTATTAGGTAGAGCTGCTATGTCTCCTGGAATTGGTAGAGTGGCCTTGTATAGTAGGTGACATGTAGGGCCCAATGGCTCAGCCTCCCCAGTCACCTGAGCTGCTTACTCTAGATGCACCTCTGTGTGGGCTGTATGTATTGTCTTGTTGTAATTGAGCCTGATTGCTGTTGGCATCCGTGGGAGGAATTGATCTCCTGGCCACTTGGTTGTGAGGACTAGCTGCTGTGGAAGAGCTGCTGTGCAGGAGACACCCCTATGGAGCAGGACTTGCTTCAGAGGAGCTTTGTTGCTCCCTGAGTCTGCCCCTTGAGTGTGTCACTTGTGGATGTGTAGAGTTGTAATCTGGTGTGGTCTGAAGCTGTCCCCTGGGTTCACTGGCTCTGGGGCCTTCCAGGATGTGCACATTCCGCCACTGTCCTGGAGCCACCCGGCAGGAGCTACAGACCAGTTTGCAGGTGGCCGCTATTTATGTTGGACATGGAAGTGCCCAGGAAGGGCCAAACTGTGAAGCAAGGCAGGCTGGAGCTAATACCAGGTCTTGGGCCTCTTATTGATTGGTATGGGGCACTCTGATGCCAGCTGCTGCTTGTTGAGAGATTTTAGAAAAGTCTGAAGCCTGAGCCAGGGCAATCCATTCATATCTGCAAACAGCTTGAGTAGAGCTGAAAATTGGGTGGGGTGGGGTCTTGGAATCGCCAGGGTAGAGCAAACAGTCTGGGCCACAGTGATGGAAACTCTCATGTAGCTGCAGGTCAGCTCTGTGACAGGGGATGTCCTAGAAACAAGGAACCCTGTGAGCACCCCTGTGGGAGAAAGCCGCCCCCAAGTTCTTGCTCTGATGCAGAACAATCCAGTTTCTCCCTGTATGTCCCCCCAAACCACTGCCCCAGCGCTGGAGCTCAGAGGGAGCAAGCCCCAGTAAGTCAGGGCCCTTGAAGAGGAACTGCTGGGGCTCCGGCAGCTTCTGTGTCAACTCAACCACAATCCCCATGGGTTTTCACTGCCGGAAGTTATGGGGACTTCTCATTCAGCACCGGAACCCTCGCTGAGAGGCTTGTTGTGGAGCCCTTGCTCCTCATGGGAGGCCTCTGCAGCTGAGGTATCTCTCCCTCATTAAAAAGTTTAAAAATGCCACATATGGGTGTCCGACCAGCCCGTTCCCCACCTCTACCCCGCCTAGCAGTCTCAGTGTGCTTCCTTTTTAACTTCTAATTGTATGACTTCTATTCACCTGGTTCTGAATGACGGTGGGTCTGCTATTTTAGTTGTAATTTTTATGAGGTGTGGGAAGCGTTTACCTGCGCTGCCATGTTGGTTCTCTCCACTGGTCAGCCTTTCTGATAGTGAATTTTCTAATTTGTTGAATCAAGGGGGCTGAGGCTTTTTAAAGAAATACTTGGTCGATTTTCAAGTTTATTTTTAAAATTGCCATAAAAACAAAATGTTCGTTGAAAAATTTCAAATAATCCAGAAGCATCTTATCCTCCTGCCCTAAATTCCTTTTAGACATCTCATCATGTGTATCCATTCTTCCAGGTGTTTTTGCATATATACAGTTATTTAGAAAATACATACTTTCCTCTTCCCTACAAAAGAGAGATTGCATTATATGTGCTAGTATGCAATGTTTGTGTTTTCAGCTGATGTCTCATGGATATTTTATTTTGACAGTGCATGCACTGACTACCAGGGGGATGCACCGTTAAAATAAGATATCCATGAGACATCTAACAAGAAATACTGTTTATTAAATACTATTTTATCCAGCCAATCTGAGGCATTTTAAAGGGTTTTTGTGTGTTTTTTAAAATTTTACTTGCTTTTTGTATCTTATCAAGAAAAACTAAGAAAGATTCTTGTTTTTTTCCTATCATTTGAAACTTTGATAGACACATTTTAACATTTAAATATTAAATTACTAGATACCCAGTGCATTGATTCTTGCACCAGTGGGGGTCCCTTGGCCTGGCCTGCACCCTCTTACAATGTGGGACCCCTTGGGGATATTGGTCTGTTGGGTTCAGCCAGATCCCCACAGGCTAGGCTGAGGGACCCCATCAATGCATGATCAGAGCCAAGGAGGTACCGCAGGAGGGCTCCAGGGCATGTCCAACACGCCTTGCCTGGTCCCGATTGACCGGACCCCAGCAGCAAGCTAACCTACCGAAGTGTCTGCCCCCTGGTGGTCAGTGTGTGTCACAGCAACTGGTCAAACAAACTGTCAGACACTAAACATATTAGTCTTTTATTATATAGGATTCATTCTTCATAATTTAGTAGTTTATTAGAGACTATGTATCTTGTTTATTTTAAAAATACTTTAGATTTTACTGTTACATGTCTACAATCATACTTTCTAAAGTAAGCATGTTAGGTATAATCTTACTAGAGGCCTGGTGCACAGATTCATGCACCGGTGGGGTCCCTCGGCCTGGCCTGTGGGGATCAGTGGACCTCTGAGCCACCACAGCCCAGCCTTATCTGCCAGCTCATTGGGCTCCAGCCCAGTGTCTGCGTTATCCCACACAGCACAAAGGAGTGTGTGAAGTGGCAGGCGGCTGGGGAAGAGCCTGAGCCTGGGCTAGTTGCCACATTGCTTCCACTCATCCCGACCCTGCTGTGCCTGCTGCCGCTGCCCGGGCATGGAGGAGCAGTGTCCGCGAGAGGCTCGCATGGACGCAGCTGTGCTCGCCAGCCATGAGCCCAGCGTCTGGCACTGTCTGTCAGCTGAGTGGTGTTCCCACTGCGGGAGCACACTGACCACCAGGGGGAAGCTCCTGCATTGAGCATCTGCCCCTGATGGTCAGTGCACATCATAGCTACGGGCCTGTTGTCTGGTCACTTAGGCTTTTATATATATAGATTAGCTTTGTACTACACAGCTTGCCAGAACCATTGAGAGGGATTCGGTAATCTATATGTATAAAAGCCTAAGCAACCAAATAACCTATCCACCAGTTGCTGTGACTTACACTGACTACCAGGGGACAGATGCTCAACACAGGAGCTGCCCCCTGCTGGTCAGTGTATTCCCAAGCCAACCTCCCACGGTGCCTTCCCCCGGCTGGCCGGCCGCCCCCTTTCCAGCCCCTCCCCCCCATGGATCGGCCCCAATTACTGACCAGGCTGAGGACACCCCTCCCCTCCCGTGCATGAATTCAGGTACTGGGCTTCTAGTTTAGTATATAATTGATTTCTATCAAAACAGTTATTAGAGTAATAATTTAATAATTCATTAATTTATATTTAATTGTTAGACTAATAAGGTTTTTGTCTTTTTAAAAATATTACATAGAAAAACTGAAAATGTGTTTAGTTTATAAATAGAAATGCTAAGAATATGTAATATGAGTAAATGAGTTTATGTTTTGACGCTTAAAAGCTAAGTTTTGGAAAAAAAAAGTTGTAGGAGTTCTGCCTGCATTTTGAAGAGAGGCTCATACAAATGATTTTCCTACTTTTTTAGACTTCACGTATATTAGCTATTACCAGAAAGTGTCGTAGTTGCTGGACTTGTTAATTATTCAAAAAAGCAAACAAAGCATACCAGGAAGCTAAATACTTGGGCTTTCAGGATCCTTTCAGATTCACAGTTTAAAGTTCTTTTTGTGTTTGTTTCTAAGGGAATTCAAGTTTGGACCAATGCTAAGGAATGCTTTAGCAAGATGTAATCCTGTGAAACGAATTTCTCTTCAATCAAAGTGCCCCAAAACAGAAGCACAAGTAAATAAATAATAATTTAAGTTGCTACCCAGTCTACACAAAAATATATAAGTTGACTAAATTCAGCTGTCTTTAATTTGATTGTAATTGTATTTATATAGCACAAAAGGATGTATTTTAATGAAGATAAATATTATAATTTGAGGTTTTGGGGATTGGTGCTGATTCCAAAAAGTTAATTTGATAAAATATACCAACAGATTGTTTGTCAGGCTTCTGAACCAATGACTGAGTCATGAAGTTGGGTAATTTCTAGATGTTCATTTCAATTACAGCTATTTTAGATCTGTTTATGTAGAGGATTTTCCCCTAAGGTTGAATTCCTAACTTTACTTGGTAAGACTCACTTATGTGTTGTAGGGGGTTATTTTTTCTTGCCTTATAGTTGAGCTGTTTGGTTTGACAAAGCTCAGCAGAAACTTAGTGTGAAATCTAAGATTTTCTCTCACATTCATTGATGCCCCCTATAACATTTGCATATACTAGAAAATGCCTTTAATTTGTGTTTTATCAGAATTTTGATACTGGTCAGAAATTTTATACTGCCAACAAAAAAGACTCAACTTCTCAGATATATAATGGAATACGTTGTTATGATCTAGGAACTGCTATAATAGAATTGTGTATGTTACATAAAAGCATTAAATTCTTCTCAAATGATTCCTAACCTCAGTGAGGAGCCTGAATTTACTCTGCTTGGCTCTCTACACATGGCATTTCAGGGTACAAGATGTATGTAGCGTTTCAATGTATGAGATGTATGTAGTACACATGTATGTTTGTATCTTCATCATTAGCATCCTTCTTTTCTATGGCTTGGCTGTAATTTTTGTAAAGGTAAATTATATTGTTTTTGATGAGTTTTTGTGGTATATGTTCAGAAGCCAAGCACCCCAGTTTGCTAGCTTTGCAGAATCTTATATGTGCTCATTATTAGTAATTATGTAAAAAAAATTCTCCAGTACTGTTCAACATTTGACTTTTTTACGTGTTCAAAATGTTGCTGAATTTTTGTGCTGTTTGCCAAACTTATACAATAAATAAATGAAGTATTGTGCTGATTTTCATACAATTTCTATTATTTTAATAAAGTGATCTATATAAGTAGCTGATGGCTCTGTGAAACAATAACACATGCCATATTATGTTTTGAAGTGTTTAATTATATAAATTTGTCTTAGGGCAAACTGTTGGGTTTTTAAAAAATATATTGAAATCTGATGATTTTTAAAATTTTACTTATTTTTTAAAGAGAAAATTGTTAGAAACAAAAGTCATCTTTCATTCCATTGAATTATATCATCTCTTGACTCATGAAATTAAGTAGCTTTCCATTTGGCATTTAAAAATCAAAAGCCTGCCGAAACCGGTTTGGCTCAGTGGATAGAGCGTCAGCCTGCGGACTGAAAGGTCCCAGGTTCGATTCCGGTCAAAGGCATGTACATCCGTTGTGGGCACATCCCCAGTGGGGGGTGTGCAGGAGGCAGCTGGTCGATGTATCTCTCTCATCGATGTTTCTAGCTCTCTATCCCTCTTCCTTCCTCTCTGAAAAATCAATAAAATATATATTTTTTTAAAAAAATCAAAAGCCTTCCCTACCCCACCCTCTGTCCCCCAACTAACCTGATGCTAATGTAAAATGTATCCGATTGCTTCCTATTAGCTGACTTAATTTTTTTTTTTTTTTTTTTTTTTTTTTTTTTGGTGGTGCTGTTAATCTTCATTCAAGGATATTTTTTCCATTGATTTTTTTTTTTTTTTTTTAAGACTGGAAAGGAGGAGAGGAAAGGGAATGGGAAGGGGGAGGGTCGGGGAGAGAGAGAGAGAGAGAGAGAGAGAGAGATTGGTTGACTCTGTAATGTGTCCAGACCATAGCCAGGTGGGATCAACCTGCAACACAGGTACCAGTTATGTGCCCTTGACCAGGAATTGAGACCTTTTGGTTCACGGGCTGACGCTTCAACCACAGAACCACACCGGCCAGGGCTAGCTGACTTAATTTGATAATGTTGTTATTTATGATTTCAAATATGAATTAGGAAAAATATTTTATGCCCTCTAAAATACACAGACATTCATTTGGTTGTATGTATATCTTGACTTGGGTTGATTTTGAAAAATTCATAGCACAATCATTTTTAAAAACTTTCTTCAAGGAGTTTTATGCTGGAAATAATTTTTGCTACTATCCACAAAAAGGATAAAGAAAATAAAATATATATGCAGTAGCATTTTTGGTATTTAAAAATTAGGACTCAAAATGAACTATTAAAAGGGGGAGGTTAGATTTCCAAAGGTAAATATAAAAAGATAGTGTAAGCAATAAATAAGAAAAATTATTCATTACATTAACGTAAATACTTAGTAACAAGAAGATTTCATCTTGAAAGTGTACGCAGTTGGTATACTCAACGCATTAAAATTAACTGAAGTCATACTTTCATTTGCATCCAAAAATCTGAGTATGGATGAATGAGTCACTTGTAATTATAACATAGTATCCAAAACAGGAACTGAGAATTTTTAAAATCCAAGCATTCTTAGAATAAACACATACCCAGCTTGGAATGGAATGAAAAATCCAAGAGTTATATAACAGGAATGTTAGACTTTCAACATCCTTATCACTCTTTAGATTTATATGCATATTTCCCTTCTGTGTAGACTTTACTGATTCTCCTAGAAAATGTTCACTAAAAAAGATTTATGAATTTCTTTCAAGGTTCAATAACCATAGAAATTCTATATAATAAAAGCTTAATTTGCAAATAGACTGAATGGTGCTGTGATGTGCACTGACCACCAGGGAGCAGATGCTCAATGCAGGAGCGGCCCCCCCCAGTCCATAGGCCCCAGGCCAGCCACAGCAGGTGCCAATGGGGGACCCCCCACTCCCACCTCCGGTCACCCCACAGATCGGCCCTGGTACCAGGCCAGACCTAGGGACCCTACCTGTGCATGAATTTCATGCACCAGGCCTCTAGTCTTACCTAATAATAGACAAACATGTAAATTGACCGTACTCATAGCCAATCAAACTATGCAAATTAACCCAAAGAAGATGGCAGTTAATTTGCATACATAGGCACCTAGCACCTATATTCCAGGAATATCCTGGCACTCAGGTAATCATGAGGTAAGGCCTGGTGCCGGAGCGGACCCCCTGCCGCAGGGAGCTGGGGGTCTGCTCCTGCTGAAGAGGCTTTCAGCCTGGGCAGGGGCGGAGCCGGCGATCAGAGGGAGCTGGAGGGCCCCTGCCCAGGCCTAAAGCTTCGGCCAGAGGCTTTGAGCCTGGGCAGAGCCCAGCCCGCAGCTGGTGTGAATTGTAGAGGAAACACCTTTTCTGACTGCACAATGGCTAAGCTCTCTTGTGTGCCACTGGTAATATGCTTAGTAACTTGGGTAATAAGAATGCAAAAAGGTGATCTAGGGTTTTTCCACTACACTTCTGGAGGAAAAAACGAAGGTCCACTGCTGGAGGGCTAAGAAATGTCATATCCTGCCCTAGCCAGTTTGACTCAGTGGGTAATGCCGTAGCCTGCCAACAGCAGGGTCTGGGTTCGATTCTGATCAAGGGCATGCACCTAGGTTGCAGGCTCCTCCCTGGCCGGGGCCCAGATCAAGGCTCATGCAGGAGGCAACCGAAGTGTTCCTCTCACTTTGATGTTGCTCTCTATCTTTTCTTTTCTCTTCCACATTCTCTAAAAGTCAATGGAAACATATCCTCAAGCGAGGATAAAAAAAATAAAGAAATGCATATCCTATGAAAGGCACATCTTGAAAATGCTTAAAGAAAGTTGTCATTTTTGCCAAAACCGGTTTGGCTCAGTGGATAGAGCGTCGGTCTGCGGACTGAAAGGTCCCAGGTTCGATTCCGGTCAAGGGCATGTACCTTGGTTGCGGGCACATCCCCAGTAGGGGGTGTGCAAGAGGCAGCTGATCGATGATTCTCTCTCATCGATGTTTCTAACTCTCTATCCCTCTCCCTTCCTCTCTGTAAAAAATCAATAAAATATATTAAAAAAAAAAAAAAGTTGTCATTTTTTCATGGTAAAGGGACTAGAATCCGTGTTGATGAAAACACCTTGGTGACTGCGGTGACTGGCAGTGACTGCAGCAGCGGGGTGATGGGGCTGGTACCTTCCCCTTATCAGCCCGGTTGCCTCCCACAAAGGGTGGCCAGACTGCTCCCCGGGGAGCGGGCCTAAGCCGTCAGTAGGACATCCCCTGAGGGCTCCCAGTATGTGAGAGGGGGCAGGTTGGGCTGAGAACCACCCCCCGCCCCAGTGCATGAATTTTGTGCACCGGGCCCCTAGTAAAGTAATAAAAGCCAAATCAGTAGAATTTTACTTATTTTCTAAATTATTATAACTTTAAATATTTATATATTTGAAGGGAAAAAGAAGCAGCTTGGGAAATATAAAAAAGTTAAATCCAAAGTAAGTTGAAGAAAAAGAATATTAAAAGCAAAAATCAGAGTCAATACATTGCAGGTGGATCACGAGAATTAATATTACACAGTGTTTTACAAAGTATCATATTTTAAAAAGATATTACCTAGCTTGTAAGAACATGTAATAAATAACTTCAAAATGCAATGAGTATTTAATTTTAACATGTATGTAAAAAGTTTTTTGTACTCGTTAAATAGAAACTTATCTGGCCACTGGGTAAAAGCTAGCAATAAAACTACTGGTCCACAAATGTATTACCAAAGCCAAAAGTTGGTTTTTTGAGAATATTAATAAAGTTAAACTTCTAGCAAAACTGGATGAAAAAAGAAAACACATAAATTATCCCTATCAGAAATGAAATGGGGGATGTTAAAGCTCTTACAGACATTAAAAGGATAATAAGAAACATTATGGACAACTTTAAATCAACAAATTACATGAAGTCAACGAATTCCTTGAAAAATATAGCGTACTAAAACTGATATATATGAAATAGAAAATCTGAATAGCTTTATATCAAAGAAATGTATTATCAAAAACCTTTCTACAAGAGAAAATTCTAAGGTTCAGATGGCTTCTTTGGTGAGTTCTAACATACATTTAAAGAAGAAAAAGCTTTAATTCTGCACAGACTTAGGGAAAAGAGAATACTTCTCAATCTTTTTTTTTTTAAATTGAGGTAATTCTGGTTTATAACATATAAGTTTCAAGTGTACAATATTATACTATATATATATATATATATATATATATATATATATATATATATAGCATGCTCACCATCAATAGTATGTCCATCGGTTACCATACAGTTGACTCTACCCATTTCCTCTTCTCTGGTAACCACCAATCTGTTGTCCATATCTATGAGTTTACTTTTGGTTTCTGTTTCTTTTTTTAATAGTCTACATATGATTTTTTTTTCTTTTAAATATGGAACGCTTCACCAATTTGTGTGTCATCCTTGCACAGGAGCCATGCTAATTTTCTCTGTATCATCCCAATTTTAGTATATGTGCTGCCGAAGCGAGCACTGACTTTTGTCCTTTTCCATCTAACTTATTTCACTTAGCATAATACCTGTCGCAAATGTCAGTGTTTCATCTTTTTTTAAAAATTATTATTTTTTAATCTTTATTGGTGAGAGTATTATAAATGTCCTTTATTTTTTTTCCCCTCCACCTGGCTCTCATCCCACCCCAGGCCTTCACCACCTTTTATCTGTGTCCATAGGTAATGCATATATGCATATAAGATCTTTGGTTAATCTCTTCTGGACCCCTACCTGCTCCCCTTTGTCAGTCTATTCCATGTTTCCATGCCTCTAATTCTAATTTATTCAGTTTATTTTGTTCATTAGATTTCTTGTTCATTTTGATTTGTAGATTCAATAGTTGATAGGATATGTATTGCCATTTTGTTGTTCAAATTTTTATCCTCATTCGCCTCTTCCTCCTTCTCCCTTCCTTCCTCTTCCTATTCCTTTTCTTCCTCTTCCTTCTTTTCTTCCTTTTCCCCCTCCTTCTTCTCCTCTAACTCCTCTTCCCTCATTGTCCTCCTCCTTCTTTTCCTTCTATCTTCCAATTCTTAAAAAATACCCTTCAACATTTCATGTAATACTGGTTTGGTGGTGATGAACTCCTTTATTTTTTTCTTGTCTGTGAAGCTCTTTATCTGACCTTCAATTCTAAAAGATAGCTGGGTAGACTAATCTTTGCTTTGTAGGTCCTTGCTATTCATCACATTAAGTATTTCTTGCCACTCCTTTCTGGCCTCCAAACTGTCGTTGAGAAATCAGCTGACAGTCAGATGAGCACACCCTTTTAGGTAGCTAACTGCTTTTGCTGCTTTTAAGATTCTCTCTTTAACCTTTGGCATTTATTTTTTTACATAGTCATATTTTTTTCTTTTTTTAATATATTTTTTATTGATTTTTCACAGAGAGGAAGAGAGAGGGATAGAGAGTTAGGAACATTGATGAGAGAGAATCATCGATCAGCTACGTCTTGCTCACCCCCTACTGGGGATGTGCCCGCAACCACGGTACATGCCCTTGACCGGAATCAAACCCGGGACCCTTCAGTCTGCAGGCCGACGCTCTGTCCACTGAGCCAAACCGGTCCTGGCTGGCATTTTAATTACGATGTGTCTTGGCGTGGTCCTCTTTGGATTCCTCTTGTGTGGTACTCTCTGGGCTTCCTGGACTTATGTCTATTTCTTTCACCAGGTAGGGGAAGTTTTCTGTCATTATTTCTCAAATAGGTTTTTAATATCTTGCTCTCTCTCTTCTCCTGGCACCCCCATAGTGAGAATATTGGTATGCTTGAAGTTGTCCCAGTGCTCCTTACACTAATATTATCTTCAGATTTTTGGATTCTTCTTTCTTTTTGCTCTTCTAATTGGGTATTTTTTGCTTTCTCATATTCCAAATTGCTGATTTTATTCTTGGCATCCTCTACTCTACAAAAGAATCCCTGTAAATTATTCTTTATTTTAGTTAGTGTATGCTTAATTTCAGTTAGTGTATGCTTAAGGTTCTTTTCATGCCTTTGACATTCTCACTAAGATCCTTAAAATTTTTATGAAGATCCTCAAGTACCCTTATAACCATGGTTTTGAACTCTGTGTCCAGTAGTTTGCTTGCTTCCATTTCTTTCTTTCATTTGTGACATGTTTCTTAGTCTCTGCATTTGGCTGCTTCCCTGTGTTTGTTTCTATATATTAGGTAGAGAGGCTGTGTCTCCTGGAATTGATAGAGATGCCTTGTGTAGTAAGTGTCCCATAGGGCCCAGTGGCCCAGCCTCCCCAGTCACCTGAACTGCACACTCTAGGTGCACCCTTGTGCAGGCTGTGTGCACCGTCTTGTAGTTGGGCCTGGATTATTATTGGTATCACTGGGAAGACTTGACCTATAGGCCAATTGGCTGTGAGAACCAACTGAGACTACAGTGGAAGAACTGTGCAGGAGACACCGCTATGGAGCAGGAGCTGCTTTGGTGCTCACTGAGTCTGTCCCTTGAGTGTGTCACTTGCGGGTGTGTAGAGTTGTAATCTGGTGTGGTCTGAAGCTGTCCCCTGGGTGCACTGGCTCTGAGGCCTCCTGGGAGGGTGCAAACTCAGCCACTGCCTGGAGCCACCTGGCAGGAGCTACAGAGTGATCTGCAGATGGCTGCTGCTTACGTTGGGTGTGGAAGTGCCCAAAAGAGGCTAAGCTGTGAAGGCAGAGCTGCAAATTGGGTGGGGTGGGGTCTCAGGGAATCAGCAGGGTGGAGGAACAGTGTGGGCCACACTGATGGAAACTCGGATATGGCTGCTGGTCAGCTCAGCAACAGTGGAGATCCCAGCACAGGAACAATGAGCACCTCCATCTGGGAGAAAGCTGTCCCTGAGTTCCTGTCCTGATGCCAGCCAATGCAGTTCCTCCTCGTATGTCCCTGAATCCCTCAAAGTCGCCACCTAGCACTGGAGCTCAGAGGAAGAGGAACCATGTAAGAACTGCCTGGGGCTCTGAAGCTGAGATATCTCTTTGGATTGAAAACAAACGAACACCACACGTGGGTGTTGAACCAGCTCATCCTATGCCTCCACCCTGCCTACCAGTCTCAATGTACTTTCTTTACTTCTCTAGCTGTATAACTTCTATTCAGCCAGATTTCAGGCAGTTCTGAATGATGGTTGTTCTGTATTTTAGTTGTAATTTTGATAAACCAGCAACCTTTTGGTACATGGGACGACAATCAACTAAGCCACATCAGCTAGGGTCCATTTTATTTTTATTTTTTTATGAGATCAGTGTTACTAAAATACTAATCTAAAATCATTCTAATACTAATCCAAAATCATTCTAAGAAGAGAAAGTAACATATCAATATACATTATGAACATAGATGCAAAAATTATTAAACTACTAGCTTAGTGAATCCATACATAAAAAGCATAAAAATAATATGACCACATAGAGTTTATCTCAGAATGCAGGTAGGCTTGACATTAAACGTTAATTACTACAATCCACAATATTAACAGAATAAAGGAAGTATGGGAACATAGATAAATAATTAGAAAGTCATGAGCTACAGAAAATAGGAGATCCAACATAGGAGAGAGATGCCCAAGATAAGGAGAGAGGAAGTCTCAGGAAGACTGTCCAGAGTGGAGCCACAGATGGAGGGCTCCAGGAGCAAGAGCACGTGGGGAAAAGTTAGAATTGTAAGCTTATATGTAGGTTTGGCAAATGTGGAATGATATATTTGGAGGCCATTGGAATGGGTTGTTCAGCCAATGATAGAAAGAAAACTATCATCACACTATCATAAACAATAAAAACTCAAGGTTATTATAATATTCAGGAGAAAAGGAAATGCTTTTCAAGAAGAGAATCATAATCAGAGCATAATACATGGCTTTGCAGTTAAAAATGTTTACAGAATTGCCCTGGCCAAGTAGCTGAGTTGGTTAGAGCATCATCCCCATACACCAAGGTTCTGGGTTTGATCTCCAGTCAGGGCACATGCAAAAATCAATCAATGAATGAATAAATAAGTGAAACAAATCACTCTCTCTCTCTTTTATCTCTCTAAATAAATTTTAGCTAAAACCGGTTTGGCTCAGTGGATAGAGCGTCGGCCTGTGGACTGAAGGGTCCCAGGTTCAATTCCGGTCAAGAGCATGTACCTTGGTTGTGGGAACATCCCCAGTGGGGGTAAGTGAGGGTGTGCAGGAGGCAGCTGATGGATGTTTCCCTCTCATTGATGTTTCTAACTCTCTATCCCTGTCTCTTTCTCTCTGTAAAAAATCAATAAAATATATTTTTAAAAGAATATTCACATAATTATAATAATGGAAATATAATAATAATAATGGTGCTTATCCAGACATAGTGCTAACAACTCTAGTGGTTGGCTTGGGAGGGAGGTTAAGAGAACTAATACTCGTCTTGTATGTCTTGATAAATCAAGACCAAGAACTAGAAACATTGCTCAGAGAGGCAAATGTCAAAAGAAACAGCAAGAAGAACAAAGGGACTGAAAAATGTGGAAAAGGAAGAAGTGGGGCAAAAGCTGCTGTTTACATTAAACCTTTAGGTACTATTCAAATTACAGACAACTGATAAAAAGTAAAAGATAATTTAAAAGTAATTTAATTTTTTAAATTTTAGTAGGTCGCCAGAACCGGTTTGGCTCAGTGGATAGAGTGTCGGTCTGCGGACTGAAAGGTCCCAGGTTCGATTCCGGTCAAGAGCATGTACCTTGATTGCAGGCACATCTCTGGTAGGGGGTGTGCAAGAGGCAGCTGATGGATGTTTCTTTCTCATTGATGTTTCTAGCTCTCTATCCCTCTCCCTTTCTCTCGGTAGAAAAATCAATAAAATATATTTAAAAAAAGAAAAAGAAAAAAGACGTAGGTGTTAACCTGGTGTTGCTGTGTTCCTTAGGTGTGGGTGACTGAGGAACGCTGGCCCTGCTGCCTAAGTCCTGGTGGCAGCCCCTTGTGAGGTCTGACTGCTGGTCCACAACTCACCGCGGCTCCAGGATTCCTGCCTCTGCTCCCTTCCACCTCCCAGCAGCTCTGGGAAGTCAATGGAAGGGGCTGTGTTCTCTGATTAAGAACTTGCTCCTTAGCGGCTGCCAGGCTGGGAGCGGCCAGGCAAGGAGCAGCCGGGTCGGGTGCGGCCAGGCCCGGAGCAGCGGCTGCCAGGCTGGGAGCAGCCAGGCCCGGAGCAGCCGGGTCGGGTGTGGCCAGGCCCGGAGCAGCGGCTGCCAGGCTGGGAGCTGCCAGGCCCGGAGCAGCCGGGTCGGGTGCAGCCAGGCCCGGAGCAGCAGCAGCAGCCAAGTCCAGAGCAACTAGGTCGGGAGCGGCAGTGGCCAGACCCGGAGCAGCTGGTTGTGGTACGAACGAGAGCAACAGAGGCCAGGCCTGGTGCAGCCAGGCCCGAAACAGCTCGCTCCTTGCCTGCCCTCGCTCCAAGGCTGCCTCTCAGACATGGCTGGAAACTTTTGCGGGAACTTGAGGGTCTGCTGAATCAAGGGATGAAGGCTTAGATCTGGATGTGTTGAGTTAGTATAGCGCTGGGGTGTTGATCTGTGAGTGCCTTGGGTGGGGCCTGGATGAGGTTGGTTGACCTATTTGGAAATGTCTTTTGCCTGAAGTGTATCCTTGGGCATGTGGAGGTATTATTGATTTGAGAAAATGCTAAGTAACTGATTTACTATCTGAAAAGGGATTTACTATCGAGGAAAGGGAGGGACGAAGAGACTGAATATAAACTGTGCACCTACGGATGAGGACAATGGGGGATGGGGAGGGGGCGGAGGGTGGGGTGGGAACCTGGTGGAGGGGGTAAGAAATGAGGAACCTTTGTAATAATATGAACAATAAAGATTGATTAAAAAAAAAAAAAAAGAACTTGCTCCTTAACCCTTGAAATAGACCTGGTTCTTCCAATGATAGGATCCCGGAGTCTTCAGCTGGAAATGAACTTGGAGAAGATTTCCCCTCGTCGTAAGAATGAGGAAACAGGTCCAGCGAGGGGAAGTGGCTTGCTCACGGTCACACAGTCAGTGACCTTCGGAATGGGTTCCTTCCCTTATGGATTCTCTTTCCATTCTTGCTCCTGAGCCACTGGGCCTGCCTGGCTTCCCAGGCCTCTCTAGCCAGGAAAGAAAGGGGGATAAAATGAGTCCCCGAACCAGGCCCAGGGGCACATTGGAAGCGGTTTTGGGGAGGACACGGGAAAGCAATGGGCTGAAAGGAAGGTTGGGGATGAACGCTGCATTTCAGCCACGCGGGCACTGGACTGCTGCAGACACTCTGGGGTTCACGCTGAACATGAGCCTGTGGAGGTGACACCTTGGCGCGGTGAGCAGGAAGCCAGTGATGCCTGTGTTTTAACAGGTGGCCCGAGCCCCAGAGAACTTCGCATCAGCTGGGTCACACTGCGCGGGCTGGCCGGCCTGGGAGACGGGATCCAACTCTGCGCGGCCCGGCCGCAGGCAGCCCCCGAGGCTCTCTAAGGCCTGGATGGAGGGCGCCTTTGGTTGTTGGCGGAGCCTCGGCAGTCCTGTGACCTTCCGGCATGAGCTCACCAAGCCTTCGTGACATCCGAGCTCCGGGCGGCTCCTCTTCGGGCCCAGCTCATGTTCCCTCCGGGGGACATGCCCGGCCTGGAGGTAACTGAGGACCCCGGTCTCCCCGTAGAGACGGAAACCAAACCACAGCTTTTGGGGGGGGCCCTGGATCGTCGTGACAGGGCCACGGCTTGGAAGCACTAAGAGAGCTCAGAATTGTGGAGAGCCAGGGGTGCAGAATCTGGGGCTCTCTTTGCAGTTCCCTGAACGCAGTTGCATTTGTTTGTCTCAGGGCCCTTGGATCTGCTGCTGCTGCCGGAGGCTGGCTCAGCCCCCGGCTCCAGCTCCTTTGTCTGGAGAACTATGCTCACCCTCTCCTCTCAGCCATAACCTCCTCTCAGAAATCTTCTGAGCTCTAAACCAATGGGCTCCTGACTCCCAAACTCCCTGTCCCTACCCTGACTTAGAATTAGGACCAGTCCTGAAATTGCTGGTTTCTGTGTGTGTGTGTGTGTGTGTGTGAGAGAGAGAGAGAGAGAGAGAGAGAGAGAGAGAGAGAGAGAGAGAGGAGGCGGGGGAGGGAGACTAAGTTTTATAAATGTCCCATGTGTGTTTGAAAGAACATGTCTTCTTCAGCTATAAGTTGCAGTGTACCACACAGGCCCCTTATATTAAGCTGCTAAGGGGTTAAAATCTCCTTTCTTTTTTTTTTTTTTTTTCCTCTGATCTATCAATTACTGAGAAAGATGCATGAAAATCTATTCCAGTGTTGGATTTGCCAGTTTCTCTTTAAAACTTAGTCAATTTATGCAATGCACAATTTGGTGCGATCTTATTAGGTGAATTCAGGCTTTTAGTTTTTCTATTTTTATTTAATTGAAACTTTTATCAGTATGTTATTATGATCCTCTATTTTTTAAAAAAAATATATTTTATTGATTTTTTACAAAGAGGAGGAGAGAGGGATAGAGAGCTAGAAACGTTGATGAGAGAGAAACATCGACCAGCTGCTTCTTGCACACCCCCTACCGGGGATATGCCCGCAACCAAGGTACATGCCCTTGACCGGAATCGAACCTGGGACCTTTCAGTCCACAGACCGATACTCTACCACTGAGTCAAACCGGTTTTGGCTGATCCTCTATTTTTAATTATACCCTGATTATCACTCCCGAACTCATATATGAGCATTTTGAAATTATATGTCATGAGTAATTTGAAAATTTTTAAGGATTGCATATGGATAAATCATAATGTAATTAACATGTCCTCTGCTCTTGGATATTTACTGTTTCTAGATTTTCATTTTTATAAGTCACACTATAAGTCACACTATAATGAGCATCGCTGTAGGCAGTTATTCCTGATGATTTTCTCTGGGCGGAGTCCGAGGAGTGGAATGATAAGATCAGGGCAGATGAACATTTAAACAGTTGGTCACAACAGCGCTTTCATGGCTATTGATTACATTAGAACTTCCAGTGGGAAGTCAACCAACTGACTCTTGTTGAGCTATCTGTTCCTAAAATTCTTTATGTTTTTGAGTTGGCCGGGTTTTTGTTTGTTTGTTTGTTTTTTGTTTTGTTTTGCCAACAGGCATCACCATGTTTGTGTAACTTAGAACTCCCATTCTCCCTGTTAAATTTCACCTGTCATATCTGGCCCATCCCTCCCAACCTGTCCGAATCTCTCAGCCTCTGATTTGGCACAGCTTCCCTGGAGTCAGGATGGAACAGAACCCCACAAGGATACAGCCCATGGAGCGATCACGTTCTTTCCCAATAAGACTAATAGTTACAGTTTATTAAACATGTACTATGCTCTAGGCGCTACATAGACTGGTAGGTTAACTCACTGGATCACAACTCCCCAAAGTAGATAGGATGGTCTCCATTTGACATGTGGGAATTGGGATTCTGAGAGGAATCTGGTCTAACTGGTCACCCTGCGCGGAGTGAGCAGAGCCAAGATTCCAAGCCTGGACTTGGGTTCTGGCCAGCAATCCTAACGGCCAGGCCTGCTCTAGAGGAACCTACCACCAGGTGGCAGTAGAGCCAATGGGTCCAGAAAGAGCCTTTTTTTTGTTTGTTTGTTAATATATTTTATTTTTTACAGAGAGGAAGGGAGAGAGATAGAGAGCTAGAAATGTCAATGAGAGAGAAACATTGACCAGCTGCCTCCTGCACACCCCCTACCGGGGATGTGCCTGCAACCAATGTACATGCCCTTGATCAGAATCGAACCTGGGACCTTTCAGTCCACAGATCAACGTTCTACCACTGAGCCAAACCGGCTTCGGCCAGAAAGAACCTCTTGATTGAGATCTGAAATTAGTGGCAAAACTGCATTCTCTTTCCCCACTCCCCCATACAAGTAACACTGACTCTTATTGACATGTCTAAAACAAGATTTTTCAAAAAATACACATTAACCCAACAAGCACATTCCTTGGGGCAAAAAGATACTAAAGTAAACACACCTTTGAACTTGGAACTTTCTAGCCTGGATTTCATCAATGTAGTTCCTCAAGGGAAAGCCTCTGTTTCTAACTCACCCTCACTCCAATGGCTCTCCCTGATCTCTGCCCGAGACACTGGTTCACCCCTAGCAGGAGTCAGGGCTGTAGGCCATCCTCACCTGGGAGACCCTACCGGAATCTGGGGCCAGGGGTTGGCATGGTGGCCCACGAAAGCCCTCCCACTCCCCACCCTCTCCTCTGCCCAGCCTGTGAGAAAGGATGTGCCTCTTCCTTTCTACGAGTCACCAACCCCTTCCGTTTCTTCAGTCTCCCAGTCACATTGGAGACGTTTCTGCCTCTTATATATATTTTTTAAAAAGGTTTTATCCTTTCTTTTTTTAAAAAAAATATTTTTTTATTGATTTTTTACAGAGAGGAAGGGAGAGGGATAGAGAGCTAGAAATATCGAGGAGAGAGAAACATCTACCAGCTGCCTCCTGCACGACCCCTACCGGGGATGTGCCCGCAACCAAGGTACATGCCCTTGACCGGAATCGAACCTGGGGCCTTCCAGTCCGCAGACGGACGTTCTATCCACTGAGCCAAACCAGTTTTGGCGGTTTTATCCTTCCTTTATAGAGTTCCTGAACAAGCACAGACTTTTGCTTTGCGGATTTCCCCTCTTGGTTGGCATCTTTTTATTTTTTCTTCCAAGTCATTTGAACAAGCACACGTTTGTATTGTCTAACCATATTACATTTCAACAGAAATAGGACATAAGGATTTTTAAAAATATTTTATTGATATTTTACAGAGAGGAAGGGAGAGAGATAGAGAGCTAGAAACATCGATGAGAGAGAAACATAGACCAGCTGCCTCTTGCACACCCCCTACTGGGGATGTGCCCACAACCAATGTACATGCCCTTGATCGGAATTGAACCCGGGACCCTTGAGTTTGCGGGCTGATGTTCTATCCACTGAACCAAGTCGGTTTTGGGTGTTGTCCACCATTTAGATGAGAAAACCGAAGCCTGCGGGAGGACAGGCAACTGTCCACACTCACAGCTGGTCAGTGGCTCAGCCCACAAGGCCTGACACCCACTTAGCTTTTCCCCCCAAACCCACCATCGGCCCGGGTTGGAGCAGTGACATTGGGAGGAAGAGATGGGGTCAGGGGTCAGGGGTCAGGGGTCAGGAGCAGGTCAGTGGAGCCCGGGCACCTCGGAGAGCGAGGCGGCAGCTGAGTGTGCAACCGGTGGGGGCGGAAGGGACGCGGGCGGAGGCCGGTTTGCATTTTCAGCGGGAACTTCCCCCCCAGAGCCGTGCAATTAGGCGCTTAATGAGTCAGAAACCCTGTTCTGGGGACGGGAAGGAAGTACCCGGGGCTGCTTTATGGGCCTGCAGGGCCGTTTCCCAACCAAAACCAAAACCCGTGCAGCCTGGCGACCGTGAACGCCGCCCCTTTGCCTGCGCGCTGCCGTTCGTTTGTGGATGGGGTTCGGAGTCCTAACAAGACGCTCATAAAATTAAATGAGCTCATTAGTGCAAACGTCCGCAACTGCTCTCGGGACGATTCCTCAGCGAGGCAGCGGGGGGACCCAGGAGCTTCACCACCGGCCGCTGCTCCCCGCGGCCGGCGGCATCCTGCGGGGCGGAGCGGTCCCCAGCCAGAGCCCCTCGCCCTGACCAGGTGAGGCCTGGCCTCTCGGGGCGGGAACCCCGGACCCTCTCCCCGGGGCAGTGAGGTGCTTGGTGCTGGGGGCGGTGGGGGAGTGGAGTCCACGTTGGAGCACGCTGTGGCCGGGGGTGAGGCATCCCGGCTGCTTGCAGAGCCTGAGAGGAGAAATCCCGACAGGGAAGCGTGCCGTGGGTCTGGGCGTGGAGCCTGGACGGGCGCCTTCCCGGTGGTTCTGGGGATCCCGGCCAGAAGCTCTGCCCTCGGGCTAAGGTGACCAGGTCGTCCAGGTGTTGGCGGGACAGTCCTAATTCCTAACTATTTTCCCCGCGTCCCGCGGCGTTTTAAAAAAGTCCCGATTTTTGGAAAGAATCTTTCCAATGTTTCCAATCTTTCCAAAAATCGGGACTTTTTTTTTTTTTTTTTTTAAACGCCGCGGGACGCGGGAAAAATTGTTAGAAATTAGGACTGTCCCGCCAATACCTGGACGATCTGGTCACCTTACCTTAGGCGCCCCAGGACGGCCGGAGCCTGTGGCTGGGAGTGTGGCTTTGCGGTGGGTGCGGCCAGGCCAGGCCAGAGGCAGCCCCGGCGGAGACGGTAAGAAGGCTCTGGGCCCCTGGTCTCCGAAGCAGGCCGGCACCTGGGAGAGAGGTGCACCCTGGCTCCGGCCGCCTCGATGGCCTCGCCCTCCTACCAGCCTTGTCTTCCCACTGGGGAGGTGTGTGACCTGACTTTGGACCCCAAAGAACTGAGCCCTGGTCCCGCTGGTCGGAGGTGGGGCCTGGGAGGGTGCGTGTTATGAGTTCCCCAGTTATTCTTACAGCCGGACTTCGGGGTTATTGGCTTAACCGTCAGCTTTCTAACCTGTGACACAGAGTCACGGCTCCTGCCCCAGGGCGTTGTTGTGGGGGTTAAACCAGGTAAAACAGGGGGCATCCGACTGCATGGAGGAAGGACCCGTAATGGTTGGGGGGGGGGTATCCTGGGGTGCGTGTGGGGGCTGTGGGAAGGCCTCCGTTCATCCTTTCTCTCTCTCTTTTTAAAGATATATATTATTGATTTTTTTTTACAGAGAGGAAGGGAGAGGGATAGAGAGGGACATCGATCAGCTGCCTCCTACTGCCCTTGACGGGAATCGAACCTGGGACCTTTCAGTCCGCAGGCCGACGCTCTAGCCACTGAGCCAAACCCGTCAGGGCCGGCCTTTCTCTAGACTGAATTGCATTCTGCCGGGGAGAGCACCCGTGCGAGCCCGGCCCTTACCCGGCGCCGGGTGCCCGATCCCGGGATCCTGGCCATGGGGCGGGGATGGCACGGATGCCCCCACCCCCACGGCGACCTTCTGCGGAGTCCGGGCTGAGCGGCGGCCGTCCCCGGGGCCCGGGGGAGGGTCACAGAACATGCATCCGAATGGAGGTTAATGGAGCGGCGTCTGTGCGATACCAGCCCAGCGCCCTGTGCGGCGCCCTCGGTCTCACTGACTTCCTGACAGCCTGTGAGGAGGGTGCTAGCATCTCCACAGGTGGAGAAGCTGGGATGCGGAGTTCTCCAGCCCCGAAGCTCACTCAGTACCTTCCACATTCATTCCTCAGGGAAAGGTGAGGTGGTCTGTGCTCAGAGGAGCCCCTGGCTGTTCCTGGGGGGGAGGGGCACTGAAGGGGCCAGGGGGGTCCCCTGGCTCAGTGGGACCTCCCACCCCCTCGTCCCCTATAGCCTAGACTTTACCTGGTTTGGGCCTTCAAATAAGACTCTGCCAGGATTTTCTGGCTGAAAACATCTCTGGAAAGATTCGTGGCTCTGCACCACCCATCCATGGAGACGCCGGTGTCAGCGTGTGCCCCGGCCAGGCCTGGACTGGGTGCCACGGGGTCCCAACGCCAGGCGTTCGGGCCTCCCTTTCCCTGAGGAGTTAATGCGAGAGGTGTTGGATGTCTCAGGGAGTGTGTACCTGCATCTTGCATCTTGAACGTACAGAGGAGATTGTAAGAACTGGTTGCAGATCCCCCGGACTCCTCGGCAGATCAGGGATGTCTGTATGAAAATGGGTTAGAGCAGTGGTCGGCAAACTCATCAGTCAACAGAGCCAAATATCGACAGTACAACGATTGAAATTGCTTTTGAGAGCCACGTTTTTTAAACTTAAACCGTATAGGTAGGTACCTTGTTATTAACTTAATGAGGGTCCTTCTAAGCTGGCCTTGGCTAAAAACTCAAGGGGCCAAAGAGCCGCATGTGGCTCGCGAGCCGCAGTTTGCCGACCACTGGGTTAGAGTGTGGGCAGACAAGGTGATTTGCGAAGGGATTTCTTTGGAGACACCTGTTGCCGCGCTAACCCCCCTTCCTGCCCCCGCGGAGAAGAACGGGTGCCGTCTACCTCACCTCACACCCGGTGTGAAAGGCTTCCACGAGGCTGTTGGGAGAGTTACCAAACCGGCTTCCAGAAGGAGCGCCTTCAAACAACAATAATCATTCATTGGTGCCGAAACCGGTTTGGCTCAGTGGATAGAGCGTCGGCCCGCGGATGGAGGGGTCCCGGGTTCGATTCCGGTCAAGGGCATGTACCTTGGTTGCGGGCACATCCCCAGTAGCAAAAGGCAGCTGACAGATGATTCTCTCTCATCGATGTTTCTAGCTCTCTATCCCTCTCCCTTCCTTCCTCTCTGTAAAAAAAAATCCATAAAATAAATCTTAAAAAATCGTTCATTTATTCACAGTTTTACGATGTGGGTCCGGCTCAGCCAGGACAGTGTGTCTCCGCTCCACGCGGCATCCGTTCCACAATGGTTTGCTCCCCTGGCTGCGCGGTGCTGCTGGCCGACAGCTGGGGAGTCCGCCGGTGGCCGGCCGGGGACGCGGTTCTTTCTCCTCGGCCGCCGGGGCTTCCTCACGGCAGGAGCGGGTGCCAACCGGGAGGGAGGGGAAGCTGCCGTTCCCCTTGGAGGCTGGGCTCAGGGCGGGCCGGGCGTCCCTGCCACCGCAGGCCATTGGCCCAGATCCCGGGATGGACGCCACTGGGGGCCCCTGGACCAGGGAAACCCCAGGCCAGGGCAGTAAGGCTCGTGGGAAGAAGGGGATCCACATTCCTGCCTGCCTAGGGCCTCGTTTAATCATTCATTTTCTCAAACAAGGAGCCTCTTTTCCCAGAGGGGATCAGCCCGGGGGATCATTTATTATTTCAAGGAAATCAGATGTTGGGATGCCCCTCCCCCACACTCCAAGGAATTTCTGGGTCAGGTTCAAACTATATTTCGACACCATCACCCCGAGATTCATATAACAAAGACTCATAAATCAAACGCGACAGTGAGGCCGGGATTCAGGTTTTATTTAACCTTCTAAGGGGCCGATAAACCCCCCTGGGACTCCCTCACTCTTTAGTGCTCCTCACCAAACGTTTGCACTTCATGTCCAGCCACGCGGTACGCGTCGAAGTTTGCTTTTAAAAACTTTTTTATGTGGTGCTTTTAAAACATTCACATGTCCTCTGGCGCCCTCCCTTCAGGGGGTGGCGCTTAGGGTTGCCGGCGTGCACGGGCTGGAGGTGTTGACTCACAATAAATAGGATATTCTGGAAGTGATGGTGTCTGGCTTCCGGGACTGGGTCATGAAAGGTTTCGTGGATTCCTTCTTGAGCTGGCTCTTGACTTTCTCGTTGCCATGTCACGTGAACACTCAGGCAGCGCGTTAGAGAGGTCCGTGTGGCGAGGAGCCAGGGCCTCCTGCCAACAACCGGGCCTCCGTCGTCACCAGGCTGGTTAGGGAGCGGCTTTGGAGGCAGATCCCCGGCCCACGTCAAGCCCCCAGGCGCTTACAGCCCTGACAGCTCGACCGCAGTCCCGGGGCAGACCCGGGGCCAACACCACCTGGCTATGTTGACCCTCAGAAACTGTGTGAGAACATATATGTTTATTGTTTATTTTTAAAAATATATTTTATTGATTTTTTTTTTTTACAGAGAGGGAGAGAGAGGGATAGAGAGTTAGAAACATCGATGAGAGAGAATCGTCGACTAGCTGAGTCTTGCACACCCCCTACTGGGGATATGCCCGCAACCAAGGTACACGCCCTTGACCAGAATCGAACCCGGGACCTTTCAGTCCGCAGGCTGACGCTCTAGCCACTGAGCCAAACCGGTTTCAGCCATGTGTATTTGTTTTGACAACCATTTGGGGGCTGTTTGTTACACAGCAGTGGACGGCTAATACAGTCTGTGACTCGCTTCGGCCTGTGAAGCACGGACAGAAGTAGCAGGTGCGTTTCCAGGAAGAAGCCTTAGGAGCAAGGTGCCATCCACTGCCGTCTTTCTCCGGAGCGTGGCTGCTTCGGCCGCCTGGCCCTAAGGGGGGACCATGTCCGGGTCAGGGTCCCTGCAGGGGAAAGACAACACAGGCAGTTGAGGAGAGTGTAGTGAAGGGACCATCCACCAAGGTGTGGTCAGGCTTACAGCAGAAATCAGGAAGGGATGGTGAAACCTCTTGGGCCAGCATTACTGTCCCCTTGTCTGAAGGGAAGGGAGTGTTTCCGGAATTTGGGGAGTGCACCCAAGCAGGGTGGTTTGATTCCCTATCAGGGCACACACCTAGGCTGTGGGTTTGATCCCCAGTTGGAGCATGTATGGAGGCAACTGATCCATGTTTCTTTCTCACATCAGTGTTTCTCTCTCTCTCTACAACCCCCTTCCTCTCTCTCAAAAAATCAAATGCAATTTAAAATAAATAAATAAGGCTGGTGCTATTAACTTGCATTAAAAAAAATAATGCAACCAATTGCCCTAACTGGTGTGGCGTAGTGGATAGAGTGTCGGCCTGCGGACTGAGAGGTCCCAGGTTCGATTCTGGTCAAGGGCATGTACCTTGGTTGCGGGCACATCCCCAGTAGGGAGAGTGCAGGAGGCAGCTGATCAATGTTTCTCTCTCATCGATGTTTCTCACTCTCTATCCTTCTCCCTTCCTCTCTAAAAAAATCAATGAAATATATTAAAAATAAAATAAAATTAAAGAAAAATATATATATATATTAAATGCAACCATGGAGAACCAGTACACCTGCAAGGAGGGCTCTGGAGGAATAGATGCCCCACCTTACCCCCTGCTGCTACTTCCCACTCTCTAGCTCACGTAGACCTAAGTATTGGTTTTGCCAGCATTCAACCTACCAGCTCTTTGGGGATGTTATTTGTAGCTTAGTACTCATTCTGGCGGTTCATTGAGAGAAAATTTTTCCTAAAGTAGCTGTCCTGCTGAGGCCACTGTGGGGTTCTTTTATGGAAGAGAGGGCCAGCACCTGCTTCCGATCCTTTTTTCCCAATGAGGTGTTCTCTCTCTTGTTGAGGGAGCCTTCCAGATGCCGACTATCTACCCGCGGCCTCCGTTCTAACAGCCTTGCTCGTGGAGGTGGTGGCTTCCAGTCTCAGGAGAAGACACGTTCCCGGATGACCTTGGGCCTCCTATCCTTCCGTAAACACGCACGGTGGCCCAGCCCGGCCCTGAATGCAGCCGGAGAATGTGAACAACACCCTTCCTTCCAGAGCTGCTTTAGCTCACCTGAGGCCTTTAAGACCCAGGAGTCCCGGCCAGAAGAAGGGCCAGCGGAACAGGACTGAGCTCACAGGACAGGTGACTCAGCCTGCGAAGCTGTAAAGAGTGTGCTCGCTCTCCCGGGAAGCCGGTGCCAAGCTGGAGATTTCAAACATCTCATTAGACGAGCCTTGTTATTCCAGTGAGCTCAACCCTGCCCAGGGTCTGCCACCCAGGGATCCTCTCCCTGGCACGTCAGGTGGGTCAGGATCCATCATGAATGCCGGAGCTTAAAGGATTCTTCTTGAGAAGTAAGTATTGGCTGTTGCCTCGTGTGGTTGCTCTTGAGGTTTGCACCTGTGCGGGACACTGCCTTTCTCCAGAAAGTCCAGCTCATACATATTCACCAAGTAATTTTAAAACACCTGTCAGCCAGAACTTATGGAGGCTGTCTTCTCTATATGTTAGAAGAATATACGATGTTCTGTTCCAAGGCATCTGATATTGGGAAGAAGCAATGGACTAATTTAGGCTCCAGAAGTACGGGCCCAACACCAAATTAAAATAATGGAGCGTCTGTGGGAGTGGGAGGTCCAAGGCAGCTGGTCACGGGGCCCTTGAGTCGGATAAAGGCAGCCCATCTTCCTGGAGCACCCGAGGTGTGAAACGTTTTCAGGGGGAAAACATTTTTACTTATAACACATTATGAAACAGACGATGAAATGCACATGGAACTTAAATATAAATTGCAAATCTCTGAAGAAATTTTAGCTTCCAGCTGGCCTTTTTGGGCTACAACCTCTTCTCACCCACCCCCAGCTCGTAATCGCATGAGGGTGTTTTCATGGCAAAGCTGAGGAAAGCATGGGATCGGAAAGTGCTTTGCTGGTGGGACAGAGCCATGGATATGGGGAAAGACAAAAATATGATGGGAAGATAAGATACCAGGGTCCCACCTTTCAGCTGTTTGCATAAATACCTCCCCCAGCTCCGGAGCAGGGATCTCAGTGTGCTTGTGTGGCAAGTTCATAGAGAGCCATCCACGAAAATGGGCTTAATATGATCCATCCCTCCCTCCTTCCCTCCTTCCCTCTTTCCCTTCTTCCTTCCTTTCTGCATTTCCTCCCTCCCTCCCTTCCTCCCTTCCTTCCTTCCTTCCTTCCTTCCTTCCTTCCTTCCTTCCTTCCTTCCTTCCTTCCTTCCTTCCTTCCTTCCTTTCTTTCCCATTGATTTTTAGAGAGAGTAAAAGGGAGGGGAGAGACACACAGAGAGAAACATCGATGTGAGAGAGACACATCGATTGGTTGCCTCCCGCACGCATCCTGACCAGGGCTAGGGATGGAGCCTGCAACTGACGTATGTGCCCTTGACCAGAATGGAACCCGAGGCCCTTCAGTCTGCAGACCCATGCTCTAACCACTGAGAAAACGGGATAGGGCCACAGGATTTCTTTATACACTGTTTAAAGATAGTAAGGGGTCTGAGTACCCAATTCCAAATGTGTGGAGAGTTTTTCCCCCATACCAACAAGTAATTCTCCAGCTGAGTGTCCTATAATTCAACTCAACTCTGACACGTTTTACCCAGAGATAGCATCAGATCCCATAGGTTAGGGGTTCAGTCCTCTAAGACTGTCATTATCCCCTTTCAGATGTCAATTGCAAGTCCAGGTTATCACCTGCGCTTCTGGCCAGCTGGCTATAGATGGGAGGTCCCATGAATTTACTAGAGTTGCTCACAGAACTCAGAGAAAAGTTGTAGTTAGGACTAGTTAACCGGTTTGTTGTGAAAGGATATAACTCAGGAGCCACCAGAGGGAAGAAATGCACAAGGCAAGGTGTGGGAAAGGGTGCGGAGCTTCCGTGTTCTCTACAGACATAACGCTCTCCCCAAATCACGTGTTCACCGACCTGGAAACTCTCCGAACCTCCTCCTTGTGGGTTTCATGGAGACTTCATTACAGAGGCACACCTGATTAAGTCATGGGCCACTGGTGATTCATCCAACTTCCAGCCCCTCCAAACTGCTAATCACACGATTGGTTCCCCTGGTAATTAACACCCTTCCTTCCCAATATTTAGGGGATTTCCAAATGTCACCTCATTAACATAAATGTAGTGGTGAGCTGAAATCGGTTTGGTTCAGTGAATAGAGCATCAGCCTGTAGACTGAAAGGTCCCAGGTTCGATTCCAGTCAAGGGCAAGTACCTTGGTTGCGTGCACATCTCCAATAGGGGGTGTGCAAGAGGCAGCTGATCAATGATTCTCTCTCATCAATGTTTCTAACTCTCTATCCCTCTCTCTTCCTCTCTGCAAAAAATCAATAATAAATATATATATATATATATATATATATATATATATAAAATAAATGTAGTTGTGATAGAAATGAACTTGCTATGAATAACAAGACATTTATTTCACCTTTATATCTTAAGTAATTTTGGAAACTGAGGATGAGACACTAAATGCTATAACAAAAGATGCTTCCATTGATCATATGTAGCTCAGTGAATTCCAAGGGTTTGGAGGACCCTTCAGAAACCTGTTATATACTTCTTATTGTGAGTCCCAGTAGCACCGATAATCTTCCGTGTCTCTCAATGCTGTTTATAGGTTGAGTCACATAATAAATCTCTGCTTGGTTTTAGACACCACAACTGCCTCCACAGAAGAATTAGAATTCTTTGTCTTGTTGAACAATGAAAATTATGTAAGTTATTGTGTTTCCTTTCGTTTCGTTGCCAGACATCTTAGAACCAAACATCCTCGGTCTCATTACACGTTCAGCTCTGAGGCCAGAAACAGCCTGCCCCTTCTGCCTCCTTCAGATGGACTCCAAGCTACTTATTCCCTGAGTGTCAAGTCCTGTTCTGGCTTATGAACAGTCAGCAAACTCAGGAAGCCATCGGAGCGCACATTTTAATGTGAATATTTTTTCCCAATCAGCTTTTGAAAGGTCGTGATCAATTTACAACCAAAATTCAGATACGAGACCAAAAACTATTAACACAGACTAAAAGGCAAATCAAGCACTAGAGCAGAACAGATGATGGATATTATTTTTTTTCAAAAGGAAAATCTATGAAAATTCACATTGTTTTTGCTAATTATAAATAACTAGAGGCCCAGTGCATGAAAATTCATGCACTGGAGGGGGGATCCCTCAGCCCGACCTGCTCCTTCTCACAGTCTGGGAGCCCTCAGGAGTGAGAGGCTATGTCCCCATCACACCTCTGCTGCTGCCACTTCCGTCAGCACAAGCCTCAGCCAGCCCTGGCTACCTGAGACTCGGGTGGCCCTGGGTAGCTGCCATCTGAGGCTTACCTGCACTTTGGGCCAGCCCTGGGGGGCTGGGGGGCTGAGGAGACTGGGGGACTCTGGAGGCAGGTGTGTGGAGAGGCCAGACCCACCTGGGGGCAGGCCTGGCTGTGCCATGCGCCTGCTGCCCTGGTGGGGCTGAGGAGACAGGGTACCACCATCTTGTGGCTGTGGGTGCTGCCATCTTTGAGGGCATGTCAGTCAATTAGCATATTCCCTCCTTATGACTGTGTGAGCTGCCATCTTTGTGAGGGCATGGTGATCAATTAACACACTCTTTCTTTATTAGATAGGACTAGAAGCACTGTGGGGGAGGTGGTCCCTTAACCTGGCCTGTGCCCTCTCATAGTCCAGGATCCCTATGGGGGGGATGTCTGCCTGCTGGCTTATGGGAGTGGGCCTAAGCCGGCAATCGGACATCCCCCAAGGGGTCCTTAGTGCTGCTGCGGAGGTAAGAGAGGTTCCTACCACTGCTGCTGTGCTCACCAGCCATGAGCCCAGCTTCCGGCTGAGCGGCACTGACCTTCAGGGAGTAGCTCCTGCATTGAGTGTCTGCCCTCTGGAGGTCAGTGCATGTTACAGCGACTGGTCATTCTACCGTTTGGTCGATTTGCATATTAGCCTTTTATTATATAGGATGCTGCAGTAATTACCTATGTGCATAATTCTCTAGTTCTTTAAGGTATGTTTCCAGAAGAAAATTATTGCCCACATGGTATAACTATATTCAAGGGCAAATTAATTTACTATGTCTCTTTGGTTGCTCTGGGTCACAAGAGAGGCAGTATAGCAAAGTGGCTAAGAGTGTGGACTCTGGTCTTCCTGCATTTGAATTCTGGTTTCACTACTGAGTAGAATTGCTGGCAGCAAAAACAGTACCAGAATATTACCGGTGACTGGATCTTGGTTCAGCAGCCTTGGTACTTGAGTTCTGGCTAAGAAAGAATTCAGAGCCAAGACTCAAACTAGAAGGGAAAGTTTATTTAGAAAGTCACAGAGGTAGACGGAGTGAACTGTAGAAGAAATGTGCTCAGGAAACATGACACAGAGGCAAAAGAAGGCCCTTAGAACTTAGAAGAAAGAAAGCAAAGTGCACTTGAAAAGAAGATTCAAGCGGACGTGCTCTAGAGAATGAGAGTGTGTGCTGGGTCCTTTGTCTTGAGGATTTTAGGGGAGGGTCTCAATAGACTACTCATCAGCTTTCCAGGGGTTGTCCACTTTCAGGGCGATGGTCTCTACTCATTGGTCAGTGCCCGGGCAGGGGTCATTTTTCACATCAGCTGGTCCCTCAATGTCAGCCATCACTTGTCTGGTTTTGCTGTATTTCTGGGCCTGGAGCTGAAATGAAACTGAGGCCTAGATGCTATCCCTAGAGGTTGATGTTTAAGGAAATGGTTGTGCAAGGGCATGAATGGGAATTGTATGAGGTCACTCTTCAGTCCCTTGTTCCTTCCAAGACGGTCTAATCCAAATGACTAGCAACATGCCACCTCAGATAACTGGACAGGGTCCAAACCACATGACCAGCGATATGAAAGGTCATGGGTCTAAACCACATGACTAACGATATGCTAGGAGGGGAGAGGTTACCTGGGTTCGTAGTCCTTGTTTTCTCGGTTTTTCCCATTGCTTGGCACCTCGGGCTTTCCACCCTGGTGACCTTTTGTCCTTGCTCTGCTCATGTCTGTATAACTAACTGCACACAGTTTGCCCTCCAGTTCACTTCAAGAGATAATATAAACACAGTGGTCTACTTAGCAAAAATACAATAGAAAAGAAAGAGTAAGGGAACTTACAACCTAGAAAGCGTAAAACCAAATGGAAGAAGCAGACCCAAACAAAAGCATTCTGAAAATAAATGTAGGTGAGTTAAACTTGTCTTGAGTGAAAGACAGTGATTCTCAAATTGGGTCACAAGTCAAATGAGAGACTGACTGATTCCTTCAGCCAACTGTTCACTGTAGATCTGGTCACCACACCCAGCTCACCTCTGCCCCTGCTCTTGTTCAGTCATGGAGCTGGTCCCTACTCCAATGGAGTCTTCTCAGCCCTTGTTCTTCCTAACCTCGTGGAAATATTGATGCTGTTAGCCACACTACTCCTCTTGACTGACATCAGCTCTTTTTTCCAGCTTCTGTAAAGCTGCATGATTCTGGTTTCCTTCCTAAACCTTGCTGGCTTTTCCTTCTTCTTCTTCTTCTTCTTTTTTTTTTTTAAAAATATATTTTATTGATTTTGTACAGAGAGGAAGGGAGAGAGACAGAGAGTTAGAAACATCGATGAGAGAGAGTCATCAATCAGCTGCCTCTTGCACACCCCCTACTGAGGATATGCCCACAACCAAGGTACATGCCCTTGACCGGAATTGAACCCGGGACCCTTCAGTCCCCAAGCCGACGCTCTATCCATTGAGCCAAACCGGTTTCGGCTGGCTCTTCCTTCTAAGTGTCTTTTTCCTTTGCCCATCCCTGCAATGTTCACGCTGTTCCCCTGGAGTCTGCTCTTGGTGCTTTTCCATCCTCCCTTCGTGCATTCTGTAAGATCGCACCCACTCCCACAGCTTTGATTAACACCGTGTGATGATGGATCCCAAATCTAGAACTCTAGTCCAGGTCTCAGGAGATCCTGAGCTCCAGATCTCTATCTCCACCTGCATAGTGGATAGTCCCATTGAGGGATTTTGTAGGAAACTCAAGCTCGATTATTAACCAACGGAGCTCATAATGTTCCCCGTCTCTTTATCCTGTTACTCGTGAGTGGCACCGCCTGGTTGCTGAAGTCAGAAACCTAGATCCAGCCTTGGACCCTGGATCTCTTACCACACGCCTCAAACGAGCCCGCCTCTCCTAGATATTTCCCAAGCCCACTAGCTACTTTGCATCCTCACTGCCAACACCTTCTTTGGCCCACCACCCTGTCTTGCCTGGCATGTTGAACAGATTCCTAGATGATCTCCACCTCTCTAGTCATACTACACTATCATCAGATGTGCATTGTACTCTAGAATGCTTCTTCTACAGCAAAAAGATTGACCAAACCCTCCGGCTTCACACCTTTCAGTGACAAGGCTCTTGGTGACCTGCCACTGACTTTTTGGGGGTGTTGAGTGTTCCTCATTCCTCTCACATTTAGGCCTTTGCTCATGCTGTGCTCCCTAAAATGTCACTTGCAATTCCTTTTCTAGATGAACTCCTCCCGTTCTTCAGGCCTTGGGAAAATCTAAAGTAGGTGAGGCTTTCTGCCGTGTGCTTCCTTGTCACCATACAATTTCTCCACCACTTATCACAAGAGCGTTGGTGATTGTTACCTAATCATCCTGTTTCTCTTTTAGTCCATGACGTTGGGAACTGGGTCCATCTCTTTCACCAACCTGCACCCCAGCATCTAACACTGTGCCCAATAGTCATTAGCTGCTCAATTAACAGTTATTGAATAAGTGGGCAGATATACAAGGATGGTTTCCCCATCACATTGCTCATAACGGCAGAAAAACCTGGAAAATACCCAATTTTCTAACATGGGGGTGTGAAGAAGGGAGATACGTTCAATGTTGAATTACATGTTGAATTATCCATGATAGTCATCAGGAATATCATGATAAAAATATTTAATGACATATGAAAAGGTGCTTCTCATATACAGTTAGGTAAAACAACAGTATTATACCTGTAGATGTATAGTCTGGTTGCATTTTTTGCTCTCATGGCTTTTATTTTCTTTTAGAATTCTTCATCTCACCCATCTACCTTTCTATTTATTTTGTGTGTTTTTTCTTCTTCTCATTTTGTGTCCATCTGGTGGCTGTCGTTCATGTTTTGTGAAAAACATTTCTTCTTCCGTCCCGTAAAGATGCTGAGCAATCTCCTGGCATCTTTTCCGCATCCTGTGGTGAGTAACCTGCACCTTCAGGAGTTTGTCCCTTTCTCTTATTCCTTCGCGGTGATGGGATTTGTCCTTTTTCTTAGTATCATTTTTTCATGGGCTCCATTTTTTTTCCTTTTCTTATTTGGATTGAATGAAACAAAGCCTTCAGCTGGTCCCCGCACGGTTTGCTTGGGAGATAACCGCATCTTTTTCTTAGAGCAGCAGCATCCTTTTCTCGGATCAACAGCTGGGGAAGAGGTTGGTGCGAATAGCTCCCAGTCAGACTCTGAGCTCTGGAGGACTGCAGCCGTGCTCACTGAGGGGACATCTTTGATTCCATGACCTTATATGATACACAACAACTTTGATTTCTTTTTCCATGAAAAGGAATCGGGGCTTCTAGAGGAAGTGGCTGATTCTAGGTCTGCGCAGGGAATATAGAAGATATGCTAGTATATTCTTGCACATGTCTTGTCATACCAGGCAGTGAGAATTGTGCATCGTGAGGATTCAGGAACCAACTTGAAGGGTCCCACTGACCAGGTATGGATAATGTGGGCACCAGTGAGAATGACTGCGGGGATTGAAACACATCAAATAATTAAATCCAGCTGGGACCGGTTTGGCTCAGTGGATAGAGCGTTGGCCTGCGGACTGAAAGGTTCTGGGTTCGAATCCGAGCAAGGGCATGTACCCTGGTTGTGGGCACATCCCCGGTGGAGGGTGTGCAAGAGGCAGCTGATCGATGATTCTCTCTCATCGATGTTTCTAACTCTCTATCCCTCTCTCTTTCTCTCTGTGAAAAATCAATAAAATATATTTTTTTAAAAATAATTAAATCCATGTAGTCACAGTACACCCCTATCCCAAGCCCGAATGGGTTTCTGTGAGAGGATGCTAGAGAATAGCTCATTATTTTGAAAAGTGATAAAGGTAAGAAATCAAGCGTTTATGTTGTCTTGGCTATATGAATTGTATCACAGAAAAACTAAATACAGATTGTGGGGAGGTCTCTCTCTCTCTCTCTCTCTCTCTCTCTCTCTCTGTTTCTCTCTCCCTCTCTCTCCTTCACCTAAGGATATGATTTTATTGATGAGAGAGAAAGAGAGAGAGAGAGAGAGAGAGAGAGAGAGAGAGAGAGAGAGAGAGAGAGAGAGAGAGAGAGAGAGAGAGAGAGAGAGAAACTGGTTGCCTCCCATAGACCTGCAACCTGGGTCTGTGCCCTGACCAGAATCAAATCTGAGAGCCTTGGTGGGCTGGACAGAGCTCCAGCCCACTGAGCCACACCAGCCAGGGCGGAGGCTTCTCTGTATAGAAGAGTTGCAGTTACTAAGTGAAGAAGGCAGCTTAGGGGGAATCGTTTTTTGCAGCCCCCAAGGGTATAGGTCTTAATCATCGTCAGCTACCCACATCGCAAAAAGGAGTTGCGGCCAGACATTGAGAAACGCCTGGTGAGGACATAGCAGCACCTACAAAGCCATCTCACGAAAACCATCTGGCAAACCTGATCGAGCCTCTGGTTCAGCTCCTGTTTCACAGGAGATTCAGAGGGATAGGGACACGTGCCCCATGTCACCACCACCGTGAGGAGGCAATGATCCAAATCTAGATTGTAGGAAACTCTACTGGCTCCCTTCTACAGATAATTTGCTAGGAAAAAGTGTGTATATATGAAAGAAATAGTAAAAGGAGAATGTATAGAAATCCAAATATAGAATGTATATTTGGCCCTAGCCATTTGGGCTCAGTGGATAGAGCGTCAGCCTGTGGACCAAAGAGTTACGGGTTTGATTCCAGTCAAGGTTACGTACCTCGGTTGCAGGGTCCTCCCCAGCCTGGGCCCTGAGCAGGATGCGTGCAGGAAGCAACCAATCAAAGTGTTTCCCTTACATAGATATTTCTCTCTCTCTTCCACTCTCCCTAAAAAAATCAATGGAAAAATATCCTAGGGTGAGGATTTTAAAAAATAAATAAGAGTGCATATTTGATTCAGATTCAAACAAACCAATCATTTTAAAGTTTTATAATATTTATCAAACAAAAATTGGAGCACTGACTGGATTTCTTAGAACATTAAGAAATTGCCAAAACCCGTTTGGCTCAGTGGATAGAACATCGGGCTGTGTACTGAAAGATCCCAGGTTCCATTCGGGTCAAGGGCATATACCTTGGTTGCAGGCACATCACCAATAGGGGGTGTGCAAGAGGCATCTGATCGATGATTCTCTCTCTTCGATGTTTCTAACTCTCCCTCTCTCTTTCTCTCTGTAAAAAAATCAATAAAATATATTTAAAAAAAGGAATATTAAAAAATTATGTTAACTGTTGGGGTTATGATGTTGTGTTAGTGTAAAAAAATTTTATTTGAAAAGATACATGCTTAAATATTTATAGGGGAAATGATATGGTGTGTGGAGTCTGTTTCAAAATAAGTGAGGCTAGTGAATGGAATTTAAAAGAAACAAGATATTGCCCATGAGTGATAATCGTTGAACTGGGTGATGGGAACACAAGAGGCTATTACATCATTATGTTATTATGCTAATTTTGCACATCTGATATTCTCTGTAATAAAGTTTCAAACATTGCAATTACTTTTTAAAAATTGAGTAAAATGACTCCTAACACTCGACTCCCCAGTAGACATTCCTCTGTCCTTACAGTGCTTTGAAAGCCTTCCAGCATCCCAGGACCTACATCCCAGGGCCAGAGGGGACTCCAGCTCACCCCAATTATGTTCTGTCAGCACCTGTGGCTAAAATCAAGCCATGTCAGAATTACCTTGAAAATCCCTTAAACTCCCCACAAAATAGGTAAAGTATTGTGTGTAAACCCTGCAGAGTGATTCTTAGGTATGTTAGCTTTTGAGAAACACTGAGATAAACGAAAGAAAGATCCAATAACCTGGAGTTCTTTTCTCCATTTGTTTTCCTGGGCATCACTTTGCCTTGATTCTCCTAATTTTTTAATCACATCTTTGCTGGTTTCCCGTCACCCCTGCTTAACGGTAGAGTGTCCAGGGTTCAGTCCTCCAGCCTTTTCTATCTACCCTAACTTCCTAGTGAATTCATCATATTTAAATAATGTCTATTAACAGATGACTCTCAGATCTCCATCTCTAGCCCAGAATCAATCCCCTGAATTCCAAATTCACTTATCCCATCACCTATGTGACATTTACATCTGGGTGTGTAACAGGCATCTCAAACTAGCATATTCCCATCTCACTTCCCCTCCAGGGTCCCTTTTCCCTGTAAATGGCACCAGTTGCCCAGGCCTACCACATCAGACTTGTCCCTAATACCCTGTTTTCTCTCACATCTCACAGCCGAGCTTTCACTAAATCCTGCTTCTTCTTTAAAACAGGTCCAGAATCCAATCACTTCTCACCACTTTTGCCTGCATTCTTCCCACGGTTTTGTAACCGGCCTCCTGCCTTCTACCTTTGCCCCACTGACAATTCCTTCTCAGTCGTAACCACCGAGGTCTTACATCAGATCATGAAACTCCTCCTCTCCACACACACACACACACACACACACACACACCACTTCTTAGCACCCCCTCTCCCGCTTATTCCCTCTTATTTTTCCCATAACACGTGTCTTCTGATATACCATACACTTCAAATTTAAAAATATATATATTTTATTGATTTTTTTTACAGAGAGGAAGAGAGAGGGGTAGAGAGCCAGAAGAAACATTGATGAGAGAGAAACTTTGATCAGCTGCCTCCTGCATAACCCCCCACTGGGAATGTGCCCGTAACCAAGGTACATGCCCTTGACCGGGATCAAACCCGGAAACTTTCAGTCCGCAGACCAACGTTCTATCCACTGAGCCAAACCAGTCTCGGCATCAAATTTATTTATTATCTCTCTTCTCCACTAGAACATAGACTCCTAAGAATTGAGAATGCGCTTTGTTCGCTGCTGCATTCCCACTCCCTAGCATAGGTCTTGGCCTAAGAGAGAACCCAGGATGTTCAGGGAGTGGGTGAGTCAGTGAAGGAGGGACCGGGAGGACCGTCGAGGCAGCTGGGTGGGCAGGAGGCAGTGAAGATGCTCGGCACATCCCCGCTGGGACTGGGATGGGTGGGAGACGTGGGAATGCTCTGCTTGCCCCCAGGCTGCCCCCACTCTGGTTTACCGTTAAAACGCCCCAGAAGCCGCCAGACTGGGATGTGCGCTGGGAGAGGCCTGAATCTCAAGCAACCTCTGTCCCACCAGCACCCGGATGAGTGAGGAAGGAAGTGGGTCCTTCCTCATTGAGCCTAAAACGACTTCGCTGTGTGAGAGGCCCAGAGCTAGGGGCGCCAGCCAAGCCGTGCCTGGCCACTGCCCGCCAGGAACTGTGAGAAAAGAAACGTCACTTTACAGCCTTCAGTGTGGGGGTCATTTGCTGCACAGTAATCGTTTGTTAACTGAGGCAGAGGTTTGGTTCAGGGACTGGACCAGAATTTCCTGGAAAGCAGTGACTGCTGACTCAGAGCTTACCAATTGAATATTTTATTTTTTATTTTTGTTTTTTTCTAGCCTCCCCATCCTCCTTTTCCCTCCTCCCCCGATGAATATTGTTTAAATGACTGGTTGACTTAGAGTTTTTAGTCTTTTCCTGTATCTGCATGTATTTTAGTGGGGGTGAGGTGGGGGTAAAGCAACATTAGGCAGATGCTAACTGGATGCTACTTTATTTTTTTTAATTATTATTTTAAAAATATATTTTATTGCCGGGACCGGTTTGGCTCAATGGATAGAGCGTCGGCTTGGGGACTGAAAGGTCCCGGGTTCGATTCCAGTCAAGGGCATGTACCTTGGTTGCGGGCATATCCCCAGTAGGGGGTGTGCAAGAGGCAGCTAATCGATGACTCTCTCATCGATGTTGCTAACTCTCTATCTCTCTCCCTTTCTCTCTGTATAAAATCAATAAAATATTAAAAAAATAATATATATATATTTTTTTTTATTGATTTTTTTTTTTTACAGAGAGGAAGAGAGAGGGGGATAGAGAGCTAGAAACATTGATGAGAGAGAAACACTGATCAGCTGCCTCCTGCACACCCTCTACTGGGGATGTGCCCACAACCAAGGTACATGCTCCCTTCCAGAATCGAACCTGGGACCCCTCAGTCCGCAGGGCGATGTTTTATCCACTGAGCCAAACCGGTTTCGGCCGGATGCTACATTAAATCTCATGTCTGTTTCTCAGTCCCGAATCTCACCATCCCGTTTAAGCCTCTCCGAGGCTGTGATCATGTGGAATGAGTTTTCCTCAATAGGTGATCACCTTCCATCCTGTGCAGGCTGCATATTTCAAATAGAGAGAGAAGCAGAACGAGGAAAGCAATTATCTCTAACAATGGCCCCTGTGATTAGGAACTTGAAGGCGGTTCTTCTTACAGCGTAACCTGTGGTTAACAGTCACGGGTTACTGTCACAGATCGTTGAGGGTGTGCACCTTCCATAAAGGGCACCTCCCTCCTTGTGAGGTGCACAGGGAGCCATCTGCTCATCCCAGTGGGGACTTGCCCAGAGCCACTGAGGGTCCTGGTGCCCAGTCACCGGGATTCAATCCCGGATCCTGACTCGCAGCCAGAGAATGTGAGCAATACAAAAGACTGAACATGTGAACTGTGGGGTCCCCGCATCTGAGTTTTCCGCGGGCACACTGACACGGGCACTGCCGACGCCGAGGCACGTGAACTCCTTCTGTGGAGAGGCGCACTGAGCCTCAGAGTGCAAATGCCTGTGGTGCCGGGAGAACAGCTCAGCTCCGTCACGCGGTGGGTGGCCAGGCTGCGAACACGTCCCTTACGAAGCAGGTCTCTTGGCGGCGGAGGGTGCGGATGCCCAGGAAAAGGTGGTTCGGGCAGAATCCTTTCATTCCGTGTCTCAGGAGAGGGTTTCTGCTCTCCGTGGGGTGTGCTCCGGGGCCTCGGGGACTGGGGAGAGGCAGCTGCTTAGCTTTCGTGAAACTAGAGAATTACGTGCTTTTCCAGCAGATGATTGCTAACACGGCCAAGGTTGGACAAAGCCAGTTCTCATTTTTTCGGCTGAAAAAAAGGAAAAAGATTTTCCTAGCTCCGTTCTCTGGCACAGTGGTTGGCAAAACGGCGGCTCACGAGCCACATGCGGCTCTTTGGCCCCTTGAGTGTGGCTCTTCCACAAAATACCACGTGCGATTGAAATTTCGTGGCCCATGCGCACAAGTCGGTTTTCGGCTCTCAAAAGAAATTCCAGTCGTTGTGCTGTTGACATCTGGCTCTGTTGACTAATGAGCTTGCTGACCACTGGCCTAGGAGAAGGGGGCTTGGCTTGGTGATGCATCACCCCGCTGGGCAGGGCAGGGTGCTCTGTGGCTGGTAAGGCTAGGATTTTGCAAGGGCGTGGGGGTCAGCACAAGAAGGGAGGGGAGCTGTCCCTGGAGGGAGGGGATTAGCACAGGGAAGCGCAGGGAAGCCCTGGACGGGGGGGGGGGGGGGGGGGGGGGGGGGGGGGGGGGGGGGGGGGGGGGGGGGGGGGGGGGGGGTGGGGGGTGTTGTGGGGGGGGGGTAGGTAGGGGGGTGGGCATCTCTGCAAAGAGGACTTCCATGCTGCTCAGGCTGAAAGGCGTGGAAGTTGGTCCATTAGAAGTTGACCTAAGGCTTTATGTAAATTAACCCATCTTGGTCCTGACCACCCGTTCCTCCCTAAGTGAACATATGACATTATCCATGTCCACCTTTGCTGATATCTGAGCATTTCTTCTTCTTCTTCTTTTTTTTTCATTTCTTCTTCTTCTTTTTTTTTTTAATGTATTTTATTGATTTTTTTTACAGAGAGAGGAAGAGAGAGGACTAGAGAGTTAGAAGCATCGATGAGAGAGAATCATCGACCAGCTGCCTCTTGCACACCCCCTACTGGGGATGTGCTCGCAACCAAGGTACATGCCCTTGACCGGAATCAAACCCGGGACCCTTCAGTCCGCACACCAACGCTCTACCACTGAGCCAAACTGGTTTTGGCAGCATTTCTTTTCTTTTTTTTAAAAAAATTAATTAATTAATTAATTAATTAATTTTTTGCATATTTTATTGATTTTTTTTGCCCCCTCCCTCCCTCCCACACATCCTCTCCCTCCCCAGAGTTTTATGCCCATTGGTTGTACTTATGTGCATGTATACAAGTCCTTCGGTTGATCTATTATCTCCCCCAGATCCTCCTCCCTTCCCCACTGACATTTGACAATCTGCTTGTTGCTTTACTGTCTCTATATCTATCTTTTGGTTCATCAGTTTATAATGATCTTTATTATCCACAAATGAGTGAGGTCATGTGGTGTTTCTCTTTCATTGATTGGCTTATTTCACTCAGCATGATGTTCTCCAATTTCATCCAGGTTGCTGCAAAAGATGAGAATTCCTTCTTTTTATGGCAGCATAGTATTCCATTGTGTAGATGTACCATGGTTTTTGGATCCAATCATCTGCTGACGGGCACCTAGGCTGTTTCCAAATTCTGGCTATTGTAGATTGTGCTGCTATGAACATAGGGGTGCATATATCCTTTCTGATTGGTGTTTCTAGTTTCTTGGGATATATTCCTAGGAGTGGGATTACTGGGTCAAATAGGAGTTCCATTTTCAGTTTTTTGAGGAAACTCCACACCGTTTTCCACAGTGGTTGCACCAGTCTGCATTCCCACCAGCAGTGCACGAGGGTTCCTTTTTCTCCGCAACCTCGCCAACACTTGTCGTTTGTTGATTTGTTGATATTGGCCATTCTGACAGGTGTGAGATGGTACCGCATTGTTGTTTTGATTTGCATCTCTTGGATAATTAGTGACTTTGAGCATGTTTTCATGTGCCTTTTGGCCTTCCTTCTGTCTTCTTTTGAAAATATTCTATTTAGGTCCATTGCCCATTTCTTAATTGGATCATTCATCTTCCTTTTATTTAGTTGTATCAGCTGTCTGTAGATGTTGGAGATTAAACCTTTATCAGTGGTGTTATTTGCAAATATGTTCTCCCACACCGTGGGCTTTCTTGTTGTTTTGTTGATGGTTTCTTTTGCTGTAAAAAAGCTTTTTATTTTGATGTAGTCCCATTTGTTTATTTTCTCTTTAGCTTCCATTGCCCTAAGGGCAGTATCAGTGAAGAAGTTCTTTTGGCATACGTCTGAGATTTTGCTGCCTGTGGATGCTTCTAGTATTTTTATGGTTTCCCGTCTGATGTTTAAGTCCTGCATCCATTTTGAGTTTATTTTTGTGTATGGTGTAAGTTGGTGATCTAGTTTCATTCTTTTGCATGTGTCTGCCCAATTTTCCCAACACCATTTATTGAAGAAACTGTCTTGACTCCATTGTATATTCGTGCCTCCTTTGTCAAATATTAATTGAGCATAGTGATTTGGGTTGATATCTGGGTTCTCAATTCGATTCCATTGATCTATATGTCTGTTCTTGTGCCAGTACCAGTGGCTTTGTAATACAGTTTGAGGTCTGGTATTGAGATCCCTCCTACTTTACCCTTCTTTCTCAGGATTGCTGTGGCTATTCGGGGTCTTTTATTGTTCCAAATGAACTTTTGGAGAGTTCTTTCTAGGTCAGTGAAATATGCCGTTGGTATTTTAATGGGGAGTGCATTGAACCTATAGATTGCTTTAGGAAGTATGGACATTTTGATGATGTTGATTCTACCAATCCATGAACATGGTATGTTCTTCCATCTCCTTCCATCTTCCTCTATCTCTTTTTTCAGTGTCGTGTAGTTTTCTGCATATAGGTCCTTTACTTCCTTTGTTAAATTTATTCCTAGGTATCTTAATTTTTTTTTGTGATGGTAAATGGAATTGCTTTTTTAGTCTCTTTCTGTAGTTTCACTGTTGGTGTATAGAAATGCCATGGATTTCTTGGCATTAATTTTGTATCCTGCTACATTGCCAAATTCATTTATTAAGTCAATTAGTTTTTAATGGAGTCTTTTGTTTTTTTTATGTACAATATCATGTCATCTGCAAATAAAGATAACTTTACTTCTTCTTTTCCATTTTGGATGCCTTTTATTTCCTCCTCTTGTCTAATTGTAATGGCTAGTACTTCCAGTACTATGTCAAACAGGAGTGGCGAGAGTGGGCATCCCTGTCTTGTTCCTGTTCTTAGAGGGAATGGTTTTAGTTTTTGCCCATTGAGAATGATGTTGGCTGTGGGTTTATCATATATAGCTTTTATTATGTTGAGGTATGATCCTTGTACTCGCACCTTGTTAAGAGTTTTTATCAGGAAAGGGTGTTGGATTTTATCAAATGCTTTTTCTGCATCAATTGATATGATGATATGATTTTTATCTTTCAATTTGTTTATGTGATGTATCACATTTATTGATTTATAGATATTGTACCATCCTTGCATTCCTAGAATAAATCCTACTTGGTCATGGTGTATGATCTTTGTGATGTTCTTCTGGAGTCGATTTGCTAGAATTTTGTTGAAGATTTTGGCATCTATGTTCATGAGGGATATTGGCCTGTAATTCTCTTTCATTGAGTTGTCTTTATCTGGTTTTGGTATTAGGGTGATGCTGGCTTCATAGAAGGAGTTTGGAAGTGTTCCTTCCTCTTGGATTTTTTTGGAATAGTCTGAGGAGGATAGGTTTTAGTTCTTCCTTGAATGTTTGGTAAAACTCTCCTGTGAAGCCATCTGGCCCTGGGCTTTTGTTTGCTGGAAGCTTTTTGATGACTGTTTCAATTTCTTCCCAAGTCACTGGTCTATTGAGATTTTTAGATTCTTCCTGATTGAGTTTTGGAAGTTTGTATTTTTCTAGGAATATGTCCATTTCCTCCAGGTTGTTCAGTTTGTTGGAATAGAGTTGTTCGTAGTATTTTGTAACAATTCGTTGTATTTTGGTGGGGTCTATTGTTATTTCACTTCTTTCATTTCTGATTTTGTTTATTTGGGTCCTCTCTCTTTGTTTCTTGGTTAGTCTGGCTACAGGTTCATCTATCTTGTTTATTCTTTCAAAGAACCAGCTCTTGGTTTTGTTGATCTTATGTATTGTTTTTTTGGTCTCTATGTCGTTTATCTCCGCTCTGATTTTTGTTATTTCCTTCCTTCTGCTTACACTGGGCTTTTCTTGTTGCTCCTTTTCTAACTCCTTGAGTTGTAGAGTTAGATCATCTGTTACCATTTTTTCTAGTTTTTTGCAATAGGCTTGTAAGGATATGAACTTCCCTCTCAAAACTGCTTTTGCTGTGTCCCATAGATTTTGGATTGTTGTGTTTTCATTGTCATTTGTTTCCAGGATGTTTTTAATTTCTTCCTTGATTTCTCTGGTAACCCAGTCCTTGTTTAATAGCATGCTGTTTAGTCTCCATGTGTTTGATTTCTTTGGATTATTTTTATTGTAGTTAATTTCCAGTTTTATGCCATTATGGTCTGAGAAGATACTTGATATGATTTCTATCTTCTTGAATTTGAAGAGACTTTGCCTATGTCCCAAAATGTGGTCGATCTTTGAGAATGTCCCATGTGCACTTGAGAAGAATGTATATTCTGTGGCTTTGGGGTGGAGTGTTCTGAAGATGTCAATTAATTCCAACTGGTCTAGTGAGTCATTTAGGATTCATATTTCTTTACTGATTTTTTGTTTAGATGATTTGTCGAAGAGTGACAGTGGGGTATTAAAATCTCCTACTATGATTGTATTGCTATTAATCTCTCTCTTAATGTTCTCCAGCAGTTTTTTTTTTATGTATTTGGTTGCTCCTGTATTGGGTGCATATATATTTACCAGGGTTATTTCTTCTTGTTGGATTGTTCCCTTTAGTATTATGAAGTGCCCTTTATTATCTCTTATTATGTCCTTCACTCTGAGATCTAATTTGTCAGATATAAGTATTGCTACCCCAGCTTTTTTTTCATTTCCATTTGTCTGGAAAACCTTTTTCCATCCCTTCACCCTCAGTCTGTCTGCATCTTTTTTTCTGAGGTGGGTTTCTTGTAGACAACAGATATATGGGCCTTGTTTTCTTATCCAATCTGTTACTCTATGTCTTTTGATTGGAGCATTTAATCCATTCACATTTAAGGTTATTATTGATAGGTAACTCATTTGATGCCATTTTTATTCTATACCTGTGTTCCTTCTTCACTTCCTATTTCTTTATTTTTACAGTAGACCCTTTAGCATTTCTTGCATTGCTGGTTTGGTGGAGATAAATTCCTTCAGTCTTTTTTTGTCTGTGAAGCTCCTGATTTCCCCTTCAATTTTGATTGATAGCCTTGCTGGGTACAGTATTCTTGGATTCAGACCCTTCCTTTGCATGACTTTGTATATTTCATCCCATTCCCTTCTGCCCTGAGAAGTTTCTGTGGAGAAATCAGTTGCTAGTCTGATGGGGGTTCCTTTGTATGTAACTTTCTGTCTCTCTCTGGCTGCTTTTAAGATTCTTACTTTGTTGTTGTTGTTTGCCAATTTAATTATAATGTGCCTTGGAGTCTGTCTTCTGGGATTCATTTTGCTTGGGACTCTGCGAGCATCTTGGATTTGTGTGTTTTTTTTCTTCTCTATTTCAGGAAAGTTTTCTGTCACTATTTCTTGAAATACTTGAAAAACTGGTTTCGGCAGCATTTCTTTTCTTTTTTTAAAAAAAAAATATATTTTTATTGATTTCAGAGAGCAGGGGAGAGAGAGAGAGAGATAGAAACTTTGATGATGAGAGAGAGTTATTGATTGGCTGCCTCCTGCATGAACCCACAACCCGGGCATGTGCCCTGACTGGGAATCGAACCGTGACCTCCTGGTTCATAGGTTGATGCTCAATCACTGAGTCATGCTGGTTGATATGTGAGCATTTCTATGAAGCTCTGGGGAAACCAGAATCTGGAAATCAATATTTTATTTATTCTTATTTTTAGTAATCGTGACAGTCTCTGGCATTCTGTCTGGGCCTTGATTATCATTTGATTCATTCATTCATGCTTTCACCCATTGAGTCATTTCTTGGGCACCCCCTTTGTGTCAGATATTTTTCTAGGCGTTGAGGTTACATGCGTGGGGGAGACCAAGGTTGGTGCCTTTGTGGGGATGATACGCGTCTAGCCCCGTGCAGACGGCTCTGTCTGCTGGCTCAGCAGCCCTGTGGGCAGTTATGTTCCAGGAGTCAGCACAGATGGCTTTTCCCAGTGGGTAGCTTTCTGAAGACAAACAGCTGTACGTCAGCATGTCAAAAGCCTCCTTCAAGGAGCGCTCTCTCTTGCCTGACACTTCGGAAGCTTCAAAGAAAAATGTTTCCAACCAGGCAAAAGGGAACGCTGTGTGCTGGCAAGAGGCAGCCAGGAGAAACTCTCACAACTTGCAGGTGAGTTTAGCTTTACCATACTCCACCAACTTTGTCATCGGACATGTAGAAACATCCTCAGCCTCCACCCCGTTCTGAGCCCACCATCACAGTCGGGTCTAGTGGACCTGAGGCGTGAGGTCCACTGCGAGTGAAAGCGGCAGACGTAAGGAATTAATTCACGGTGTTTGCGAATATGATGGCACCGCTAAGCTGCTAGAACCCAGGCAAACCAGCTGCATCCAAAAACGATGTCTGAGAGGAGCATGGATCAAATGGCAGCTCGCAAACCTTCGAGAGCATCTTCTTAGCTCCGGTTGGACATTAGAATGACCCAGAGAATCTGAAAAACCACCCATGTCGGAGCCCAATGCCAGCCCCATTAATCAGTAGCTCCGAGTAAAGGATCTAAGCATGCTCTCTTTCTTTCTTTCCTTCCTTCCTAGGAACCACATTTCTAAATATTTCCGTAGTCAGTCGTGGTCTGTCTCTGTGTTATACTCAATTTTGTCCAGTGATTGAAGCTCATTCATTGTTAATTCCAAATGTTAATACACCATAACCCTAAACTGAACCCTAACCCTAAACCTAAACCTAGTCTAAACCCTAACCTTAACCTGAGCCTGACCCTAATCCTAGACCTAACCCTAACCCTAACCCTAGCCCTAACCCTAACCCTAACCCTAGCCCTAACCCTAACCCTAACCCTAACCCTAGCCTTAACCCTAACTCGAACCCTAGTCCTAACCTTGATGACATCAGCACTCCCAGCATGTCCCCTGACCCAAACCACCTGAGCACTTGAACCTGCCCATATCTCCCTTCTTCCCTCCCTCCCTCCCTCCCTCCCTCCCTCCCTCCTCCCTTTCTCTCTCCCCCCCCCCCCCCTCTATTTTTTAAAGAAAATCTATGAGTTTATTTGAGTCAAACTGAGGACATATGTCATGGAGCAAGATTTCAACACTCTTTCTTTTTCTTTTTCTTTTCCTTTTCCTTTTTCTTTTTTTTAAGTTCCTGGTGGCACGGCAATGCTCCGGGGTAGGGGCCCACTGCTCTCAGGCAGCCTAAGCGGTTAGAGAGCCGAGGGAGGACCTGCCGGAAAGGCTTTCAAGCTCCCAGGAAGCTGGCCAAACACTCTGAATTTCCAAAACAAAGTTCAAGCCACTTCTCCTGGGGCTAGAACCTTTAAGATGGTAAAAGCAAACTTTTTATTTCCGAAACAGCTTTGAAGTTTGAAATTTAAAGCTGCCAAGCTGTGTCATCCCACAGAAGGGAATGTTTTAAATTCCTGGAGAGCATGTCAGAATTTCAAAGGACGATAATAATAGGTAAAAGCTGACTGATGTCTGGAGCCAAGCAGAGAGCAAGGTTTCACGGGACCCTCTCTGGGCCTTCTCTCCGTCTTCTTCATAGAAATCGACGGTTGTGGAGTTAGAAGGCCAGCTCTTACCCAACAAAGCAATCCTATCTGCCCTGGCTGGTGTTGCTCAGTGGTAGAGCGTTGGCCTGCACACCAAAGGGTCACGGGTTCCATTCCAGGTCAAGGGCATGTGCCTGGGCTTCAGGTTCAATCCCCCAATCTCCAGCCTGGGTTGGGGTGCATGTGGGAGGCAACCAATTACTGTGTCTGTAGTGCTCTCCCTGCCCCTACCCCTCCTTCCATCCCCCCCGACTCTCTCTAAAACTCAATGGGAAAGATTTCCTCTGGTGAGGATTAACTACAACAGGAAGAATCCTACCTGCAGGAATGGCTCAGTGGTTGAAGGTCGACCTAACAGCTGGAGGTCATGGTTCATTCCTGGTCGGGTACATGTCTGAGTTGCAGGCTCAATCCTTAGTGTGGGGCGTGCAGAAAGTAACTGATAGATGATTCTCTCTCATCTTTGACCTCTCTCTCTCTCTCTCTCTCTCTCTCTCTCTCTCTCTCTCTTCCTCCCTTCTTTCCTCCCTCCCTCCTTCTCTTTCCATTCTCTTTATAAAAAGAAAGAAAATCTTATCTGAAGCATTTCTGTTGAAGGCAGCTTATCTCTGCCAGAACAATCTGGTAAAGAGGCACCTACTATTTTCTAAGGCGGTCTGCACCAGTTTAGTTTAGCTGGATTGTGTATCTTTGTGTTGAACTGAGAATGGCAACTGTCTTTCATCAGTCTTGGTTCAGCCGTCCTCTCATGTTGGAGCATCTATGGTGGCCATGTCTACACCCCAAGTTCTCTTTTCCCTCTCCCTGACCCTTCCTGGTGTGACATGGCTTCCAGATTCCTCACCACCTGCTTGTTCTCTGAAACTTGTCCCTGTGCTTCTTAAATTATGACAGCCAGAATCAAACACGGGCATGAACTATCAGATGCATCAAGCACTGTGGCAGGATTCACACACAGGACACCCCGGTCCAGTGTCTCTGTGATTAGAAGGGGAGGCCGAGTCCAGGTTGGGTCAGCGAGGGGACTGTGGCAAGGTCCTAGATAGACCTGGGAGAAGCCCAAATCTCGGGGAACCGTAACCCCGTGCTCACAGAAGGACAGACAGGACTTAGCGCCAATTTGTAGCCAAGGATGAGGTGCAAATACCACTTTGTCCTTTCAGTGCAATTACTCCTTTGTTAATAAACATCTCAAAAATGTATGGTCTGCCCTGAGTGTTGTCTTTGGAGTAGGGGAAGAGGGAGGTCACAGATAGAAAACAATGAAAAGCAAAGTAAGAACGTGCTTCCTGTACCCGGGGCAGGAGAACCCCATTGGCCACGCTGGCATGCTGGCTGAGAAGTCAGAGCCTCTGATGGCAAACAGAAGTGAGATGGGAGGACTGAGCGGTTCCCAGCCAGAAACTATGCAATGATCCCAAAGGGAGGCAGGGACTGAGGCCAGTGTGCTGCTGGTGTTAGTACTCTACTGCCCCGCCCAGGAGGACACGGAGTTGGGGGGGTGGGGGTAGGAAGTGGGGAGGGGGGTGCACTCAGCATTCCAGGGGAGCGGGGAGGAGGCAGAGGTAGTGCCCAACCTGTATCCATGGAAAGCCACTCCTCTTGGAGAAGCAAGAGGCCCCGCACACCTGTGTGTGGCTTGTGCCAAAGAGTCAGGGCTTTAACGAACGCTTTGAAGACCGTCTTGCCTTGGCAAGAGAGAAGCGCAGAGGGATTTCCGAGGACAGAAGACCAGAGACAGCGTTGCCCTTGAGAAGGTGAGGGCTGTTTGGAGGTGCGCATACAAGCAGGCACACGGTTTCCCGTGCCGGAGCCAGAAAGAGGAATTGTAATTAGGAGTGATGTAATCATCCTGCTCGCTTATAAGGTCTGCAGTTGTCATGGTTGGAAAGAACCCGGAGATCCTCCGCTGCCGTGAAGACGTTCTGTGTCCCTGACAGGACGGGCTTGTTTCAGGAGGGGCCCGGGGGTCACGACCCTCCCTCCCACAGGAGGGGGCTCTCTGCCCTGGTGACGCCAGCCCAGGCTCCAGCCGCCGGCTCCCTCTCTGTGGATTTGTCTGTTTCGTCCTCAGCACATCCCCACGTGGGATAATGCCATAATGAAAGGCTTTCTGGTGTTGTGGCTGGTTGAAGACTGATAAGGCAACAGCTGATGTGATTTTCTCCCTCTAATCTGGCCATCTTCCTGGATACAACCTCCGGAAATCCAAATGAGAAACAAGGAACAATTAACAGCAGAAGTCAGAGGGGCAGACGCCGAAGGGGAGGTTGATCTCTTTGTCTGAAATATCTGGACTCTCGAGCTGTGTCAGGACTTGTCTGACATCTGAAGCGACGTGACAGGCAATTGGAAACAAATACACACAGAGAACTTCCATGACTGGGTATTTTCCTTTGAAAGAAAAAGTAACCCCTTGCCGAAGCCAGTTTGGCTCAGTGGTAGAGCATCGGTCTGCGGACTGAAAGGTCCCAGGTTCGATTCCGGACAAGGGCATGTATATTGGTTGCGGGCACATCCCCAGTAGGGGGTGTGCACGAGGCAGCTGGTCAATGTTTCTCTCTCGTTGACCTTTCTAGCTCTCTTATCTCTCTCCCTTCCTCTTTGTAAAAAATCAATAAAATATATTAAAAAAAAAAAGAAAAAGTAACCCCTTGCCGATGCTATTTCTTTAAATGGAAGGAAGTCAGCATTTAGCCTGAGTGGATCCGCACAAGCTCCTCTAACAACTCAAATAAAACACCTCGGTCATGTCTAGCAAAATACACCATGTCTCAGAAATTCCCGGGGAACATATTCTCATGTTTCGGAGAAGCAGGAAGCAGGTATGGAGGTGGAATCTGTTGAAATGAATGCCAGCCTGCGAGGAATTCCACTACTGCGCTTGGAGAGAAATTTAAACGTGCTCAACGTGTGCAACTATCCAAAGTCACAGGGTGTGAAATGTGTTTGTTCAGTCACTCATTCATCGAGGCATTTATTTAACAGGTATTTATTGCGAGCCAACTCTGCGTCCACAGTGACTGCGCGGAAGGTGGGGAGCAGCTGGCCCCGGGTTCTAACTCCGCAGGAGGGAAATGGTACATTTTCACTCATCTCCTCCTGAGAGGTAGGGGGGGGCGAGGATACCAGTCAGGCACATGGAGCATCACCCTTAAGTTTTCTTCTGTGAGTTCCCACCAATCTTCACGTTTGGAAACAAAATCCCAGAGGCAGATGATCTCACCTACGTGGCTGCGATTGGGGCCACCCGAACCCAGGCTAGCTCAACTTCCCTGTCTCCATATTAAAATGCCTCTATATCTTCACTAATTTCCTCCTTCCCTCTTTAATTTTCCCCTTTCCTTCAGAGAGGAAAGAAGAGGAAGAGAGAATCATTGATTGGCTGCCTCCTGCACACCCCACACTGGGGATTGAGTCTGCAGCCTGGGCATATGCCATGTCCGGTAATCAAACCATGACTTCCTGGTTCATAGGTCAACGCTCAACCACTGAGCCATGCTGGCTGGTCTCTCCTTCCCTCTTGTTTCAGGGAAAGAAGCCCTAACCAGTGTGGCTCAGTGGATAGTGTCAACCTGTGGACCAAAGGGCCCCAGGTTTAATTCCAGTCAAGGGCATGTACCTTGGTTGCAGGCTCCTCCCCAGCCCGGGCCCTGGGTCAGAGCACTTGTAGGAGGCAACCAATCTCTGTGTTTCTCTCACATCGATATTTCTCTGTCTTCTCCTCTCTCTTCCACTCTCTCTAAAAATCAACGGAAAAAAGATCCTCGGAGCAAAAGGAAAAACAGAACAACCCACATCTTCATCAACACAAGTTTCAGAATGTCAGTTCCAGGGCCCGTTTCTCAGGCCCCCTCTTCTGGACCTCTCTGCCTCACTGGGCATGTGCATACCCTTTCTCCTTGAAGCTGTCTCCTCCTTCAGGTCCTCGGCTGCTGCACAGGCCTGTTCCCTTCCTGTCTCTTTGATTGTTCCTTCTACCCCAATGGCTTTCCCTTCTTGAATCCTCCTTTTACCTCGGCTGTTCTCACTGACTTACTCCTCTCCATGAGTGCCCTCCACTGGCCAGCTGATCACCATTCACAGCTTCAGTCCTTCAGACCTTCTGAGCACTGCCTGGGCCCGCCTCCTGGACAGGGGCAGGTGCTTACAGAGCAGGATGGCGTGAGAGCTAAGAGCAGGGACTCTGGAGCCAAACTGTCCTGTTCAGATCCCAGCTCTGCCTACTACTCACTGTGGGATCTTGGGAAAGTTATTTAACTCCTCTCTGCTTCCGTTTCCTCGCGGACGAAAGACAGATAAGATCCGCCTCAAATGGTCAAAACCGGTTTGGCTCTATGGATAGAGCGTCGGCCTGCAGACTGAAAGGTCCCGGGTTCGATTCTGGTCAAGGGCATGTACCTTGGTTGCGGGCACATCCCCAGTAGGGGGTGTGCAAGAGGCAGCTAGCTGATTGATGATTCGCTCTCATCAATGTTTCTAACTCTCCATCCCTCTCTCTTCAGCTCTGTAAAAAAAATCAATAAAAATATTTTTTTTTTGAAAAAAGATCATCTCAAAGGGTTGTTGTGAGCACTAAATGGATTAGTAGATACAGAGCAGTCAGAGCAGAGCTTGGCACCTAGACAGAGCTAGGGAAGTGCTAAGGCCCAGTGTTGTTGGCATCCACACCTGAGGACTCAGGTCCCAGGCCCTGACCGAGTCGTGGCTGGCCCAGACATTACATCAGAGTCACAGTCTCTTCGTAGCGCTTTGGTGGCTGGGAATGTGATCGGATTTCTCTGCCTGCCTGGATTCCTGATCTCCTCCCTGCGCTGGTCTCTGGCAATGACAAAATAGTCTTATTCCCCTCTGAGTCAGTGACATTTGGACACCAATCTCCACTCCCGACCCTTCACCGGAGCTCCAATGCTGCTGCTGAAACAACGCCTGGCCGTGGCACCTCGAACCCTGCTCCAGCCTGCCAGGGCTGCCTGGCGGGGCTCGCTTGGTTAGACTCACGGGCTGATCTGCTGTGACAATTCCCACACCCTTCTGAGCATTGTTACCGGGGAGTTTCTCCTTCGTCTCCTGGATGACTGTGGCATGTGGATTGTTAGGGAGACTCGATTCCGGAATCTGACTGATCCTAATCCAAATCCAAGCTACTCCACTAGCACTGGGGAAGTTAGTAAACTGTTCCGAGGTCCATAATACACAACCCACAGGTACATTAGGTAAAATTGGATACATTCAGATACTGCACACAGGGAACTTGGACACAGGAGATAATCAAGAAATATGTTTGCTGGAGAAGGAAAAATATCACATCATTTCACTCTTTTGTGAAATATAATGAAATATAAAGCTGATGAACAAAATTAGATCCAAAAACAGAGAAGCATTGAACAGTTTCTCAATCTTCAGAGGGAATGCAGGGGAGGGTGGGGGTGAGGGTAGGAGATCAACCAAAGGACTTGTATGCACATGTAAGCATCGCCAATGGACACGGTCACTAAGGGTGGAGAGGGCATGTGCTGAGGGGTGGAGTGGCCAATTGGGGGGGAAAAAGAGACATATGTAATACTTTAAACAAAGAATTTTTTTAAAAAAATAGCTGAATTTATTCATTGATTATTTAAGGTATATTTAATTAGAATAAATTTTTAAATGCAAAAAAAAGATATGTTTTCTCTTATTTTAAAAGTAATGCTTATTCTATTTACTTTTACCTGTTTTGTCTTTGTTTCCCTGTTGACCTTATACAAGACGCTAGAGGGTTTGCATCTGTTTGTGCCCTTCTCTGTAAGACAGGCTCACTACGAGGGGGGTTGCTAGCAGTGCAAGGACTCAAACAGCTGAAGATGAAACGATGAATGTATATCAGGCTGATTCCAGACGTGAGTTCAGATGAGCCTCTCATGAAGGTTAGCTTGCTCCCTTCCCTGGCTGTGCCACACGAAATAGGCAGGGTGTTCGGTTTTCATCTGGCTTCACACGCATTGCACAGCAATTGCTACTGGAAGGCAGACCTCTGCCATCTAGCTCTGGTCCTGTATGCGCCTCAGGCCTCGTGATGGATGCAGTTTTGGGGAACTAAGTCTAAATGCCCCGCTTCTGGAAAAAACAAACCAACACACAAAACAAAAACCGATCATAAAGCTAAAAGAAATCAAATAGATTCTTGTCTCTCTCTTTATTTTTTATTTTTAAATATATTTTATTGATTTTTTACAGATAGGAAGAGAGAGGGATAGAGAGCTAGAAACATCGATGAGAGAGAAACATTGATCAGCTGCCTCCTGCACACCCCCCACTGGGGATGTGCCCACAACCAGGGTACATGCCCTTGACCGGAATCGAACCCGGGACCCCTCAGTCCACAGGCCAACACTCTATCCACTGAGCCAAACCGGTTTTGGCTTGTCTCTCTCTTTAAGTAAGAGCTCGACTCCCTAAATGAAAACAAGCTATCTCTGCCTACCGGCAGCGGAGGAAGGCTCCACAGAATGCATGGGAAATACTTAAACTAAACATGTCTGCATTGTTTCCCTGAAATGGAACCGGGGAGCCTGTATGTTCTCCAGCAAACAAAGAGCAAGAAGGAGTGGTTGGGGCAATGGCTTCCACATGAGAAGAAGAGGGAAGAAAATACGAGCCATGCAGGCCGGGCCATGTCCACTGGGCGAAACACACAGAATTCTTGCGGGCAGATGATTACAGTGCGTGAAGCGGTACGCTCTTGCTGGGTTTGAGTGGAAGCTGTACCCTCGGGGGCTGGTGGTTTTTGTTTTTCCTTCCTTTTCTGCACGAGAGAGCGTGCCTGATAGAGGTCTGTACCTCCCCACGGTCCTCAGAGAGCGAGACTTCGCTCCAACCCAGATCTGCTTGTTCTTTTGAGAGCCTTCTGAGGAACAGAACAGCGAGGGGGAAAAGGAAGAGATATGCAGTGAGACTCCTTAAAGTATAACCTAATCTGAGCCAAATGTAGCCCACAGCATCCTAAAAATGAGACACGTGGGCACCTCCAGCCTCTAATTACACGGTGAGGATGACGCAGATTGGCTGCAGCTCAGGGTTGCTAGAGAGTGTACCAAACCAGGCGTTTTTCTCATGGGAAATGGGGAGGCAGTCCCTTTGGGGATGGTAGGGTGGAGAGAAGGCGTGCGTTTAATTCCTGACAGTAGGAACGTGCTGTCTCTTTTAGCCTACCTAATACATTTTTGTGTGTGTGTGTGTGTGTGTGTGTGTGTGATGTAAATCATCCAGAATAGCCTGTACGTTGTAAAACCAAAATCAAAACAGAGAAGCTCACTGGTTATTAGGGGAAATGCAAATTAAAAACCCAAGAAGATACGACTACCTGCCTTCTAGAATGACTAAAATTAAATCACAAAACAAAACAGAACCAAACCTCATCCGGCCAGGTTGTTGATCAACAAGGCAAAAGGACACAGTTACTTTGGAAAACAGTTTGGCAGTTTCTTACCACGTTAAGCACACACTTCCAATGACACTCAGAGACCACGGCCTAGTGCTGCATTTGCTTATTCCAGGAGAAGTAAAAGCACACATGCACACAAAGATTTGTGTGCTAATGTTTGTAGCAGCTGTTTTCGTAATAGCCCAAACACTGAGACAACCAGCAGTCCGTCACGTGATGCCTGGGTAAACAAACTGTGGTCCATCCGCACGGCGGAGTACTACCCGGCAATAAAAAGGAACAAGGCTACTGATGCATGCAAGGACACAGATAGATCACAAAGGCATTATGTAAATGAAAGTAGCCAGACTCAGGCTACATGCTCTATAATTCCATTTACATAAAATTTTGGAAATAGGGGAAAAAAAATATGGAAAGTGGGTCAGTGAGGTGGGGATTTTCTACAAAAGGATATGATGAAATTTGAGGGCGATGAAACGGTCCCATACCCCGATTGTGGTAGTGATTGCACAATTGTGTATATCTGTCAACACTTATTGAACTGCACACTCCTCTCCTCTCGCCCCCCCCCCCCCCCCCCCCGCTTAAAACCCCTGAGATTTCAGTGAAACTGTCCCAAAGAAAAACGCACATGGACCCCTCGAATATACTAACGATCCAGAGAGGCTGTTTGGCAGATGTGGGTAGTTGGAGCACTGACTTACTTGGAGCATTTGGGTAGTGGGTGAATTCTGCATGAAGCTCACATGAAGAAATATATGTGCACATGGACATGGAAACACAAGAATAAACTTACAAAGCTTCATGATGATTACTTATGTCAAAATGTGTATTTTCCCTCCTGTGCAGTCACCCTGAGATGCTTTCTGCTTGGCCAGAGGTGCCTGGTCCCCGATTCAGCACTGGGGCTGCCCTGGGAGCCGCCTCTGCTCTGAAATCCTCACCTGGGCAAGTCTTCGCCTTTTGGAAATGGTTAGCAGTTACCAAGGATGGTGAGCAGGTGGGCAACCAAACCAGCTGATTATGTTATGGTGTGTGTGTGTGTGTGTGTGTGTGTGTTTCTTTCTCAAAAAAGAAGATGTAACCAGGATGTAATAAGATTGCTCTTTCTCTGCATTGTATTGAATGACAATTGTGTGTTTGGTGGTGTCTTTAAACAAATCGTACAACAATAATACTCGCTACCAGTCAGTCTCTGAGAGCTTATTATGTGCCTTGTAGAATGAGATATTCATCTAGTGGAGGCACCACAAGAACTCTGAGACCTATCATCAAGTGTAAAAATTAACTCAAAATGGGTCAATGACCTCAATATAAGGGATAGGACTATTAGTTTTATAGCTAAAATGCTTAGAAAACATAGGTATTAATCCTTGTGACCTTGGATTAGGCAAGTGTGTTGTTTTTTAAAAATAAGACACCAAAAGGACAAGCAATACAAAAATAGACAAATTGGACTTCATCAAAATTAAAAGCGTTTGTGTATTACAGGACACTGTTTAAGAAAGTAAAAAGACAATCCACAGAATGGGAGGATTTACATTTCCTCTTATTTCCTCTCACACAGACATTTACAAATCATATACCTGATAAGATATTAATATCTAGAATATACAAAGATTTCTTACAATGCAACAATAAAAAGACAAATAATCTGATTTTTAAGTGGCCAAAGGAAATACACATTTCTCCAAAGAAGATATACCAAGGCCATTAAGATTATGAAAAGACTAGAGGCTCAGTGCATGAATTCATGCATCAGTGGGGTCCCTTGGCATGGCCTGCAGGGATTGGGCTGAAACTGGCAGTCCGATGCCATCTGCCACTCCCGCCTGCCACTCCTGCTTATGCTGGCCCTGCTGCACCTGCCGCGGGCTTGTGCCCAGTCAGTCTGATCGGGAGAGGCTCATGCCACTGCAGTGGCATTCACCAGCCATGAGCCCTGCATCTGGTGCCAGTCAGTGCTCCCACTGTGGGAGTGCTTTGACCAACAGGAGGCAGCTCCTGCATTGAGCATCTGTCCTCTGGTGGTCAGTGCATGTCATAGCGACCAGTCATTTGGTTGCTTAGGCTTATATATATATAAACTAGAGGCCCAGTGCATGAAATTCTGATGCAGGCTGGGCTGAGGAGGGTGTCCCTCAGCCCAGCCTGCACCCTCTCCAATCTGGGATCCCTCTCACAATCCAGGACTGCTAGCTCCCAACTGCTTGCCTGCCTGCCTTCCTGATTGTTTCTAATCACTCCTGCCTGCCAGCCTCATTACCCACTGCCAGCCTGATTAATGCCTAACTGCCCTTCCCTGCTAAACTGGTCACCCCTACCTGCCCTCCCCTGCCAGCCTAGTCACCCCTAGTTGCCCTCCCCTGCAGGCCTGGTCCCCCCCAACTGCTCTCCTCTGCAGGCCTGGATCACCCGCCCTCCCCCGCCCCCAACTGCCCTTCCCTGCAGGCCCAGTCGCCCCCCACTTCCCTCCTCTGCCGGCCTAGTCACCCGTAACTGCCCTCCCCTGCAGGCTTGATCACCTCCAACTGACCTCGGTTGCAGGCCTAGTCTCCCCACAACTTCTCTCCCTTCCTGGCCTAATCGCCCACAACTGCCCTTCTTTGCAGGCCTGGTCCCTCCCAACTTCGCTCCCCTGATGGCCATCCTGTGGCAGCCATCTTGTGTCCACATGGGGGCAAGCATCTTTGACCACATGGGGGCAGCCATCTTGTGTGTTGGAGTGACAGTCAGTTTGCATATTACTCTTTTATTATATAGGATGCTCAACTTCATAGCCATCAGGGACAAAATAATCAAAACCACAGTGAGATACTACTTTATATCCACTAGGATGATTGTGATGAAAAGACAGACAATAACAAGTATTGACAAAGATGTGGAGAAACTGGAACCCTCATACATTGCTGATGGAAATGTAAGATGGTTCAGCTGCTGTAGAAAGAAGCTTGGCAAAAAGTTAAACATAGAGTTACTCTATGACTCAGCAATTCTACTCCTAGATATATGGCCAAGAAAAATAAATATATTCCCACAACAAAATCTTGTACCAGAATGTTCATAGCAACCTAAATATATAAAAGGCTAATATGCAGAGTGTCTCCTTAGGAATTCAACTGGGAGACTGGGAGTTCGATTGCTTGCTATGACATGTGCTGACCACCAGAAGGTGGTGCTGAATAAAGGAAGGCTCTGACTGACAGCTGAAAGACACCAATCGGCCCTGATTGCTGGCCAGGCCTTGGGACCCTCGTGGTATACATATTTTTAATGAGCAGATCTAGTCCAAGGACAATGACAGCCCAAAAAATTCAAGCCAACCATCCCAGAAATTACCCTACTCAGGTCTTTCTAAACCATTTTTCATTTCTACTCTCACCAAAAATCAAACCAAAATCTTATAAACTTTGCAATTGCTATAATTAATCCACTTAACTGAGAAAGAAAATTCAACAAAAGGGTAATCAAATTCTTAAAAGATAATTGACCAAAGTGAGTAAAATAAAGCCAATTACTGAAAATATTCACCTTCCCTTGACCTTTTTAAATCACTTAACCATGAAACATTCGTTTTCAAAGAAACCAGCTGTCTACCCATGTTAGAAGGTGGGCCCTGGCTGGAAGCCGGAAGGCACCAATCGGCCCTGATTGCTGGCCAGGCCTAGGGACCCTACCTGTGCACAAATGTCATGCACTGGGCCTCTAGTAATATTCATAATAGCAAAAACTGGAAACAACTCAAATGTCTATCAGTTGATGGATGGATAAATTGTGTACACTCATCCAATGAACTATTATTCAGCCATAAAAAGGAATAAAATATGGTTACATGGTATAACTTGGATGAACCTTGAAAATACTGTATGATTTTACTTATACGAAATGTTCAAAGTTGTCAAATTTGTAGAAGCAGAAAGTAGATTAGTGGTTACCAGGGTATGGGAAAAAGGTAGAATGAGGAATGAATACTATGGGTATGGGGTCTTTTTATGGGGTAATGAAATGTTCTGGATTAAATAGTGGTGATGGTTTGGCAACTTTGTAAATATACTGAAAAACATTGAATTGTACACTTTAAAGGGGTGAATTTTATGGTGAGCGAATTATATCTTAATTTTAAAAAAGGAACTCTGTGAGGTGCTTACAATTATTATCTCCAATTTACATAAAAGAAAACTCATGTTCAGTGACAAGTTATTCTAAGAAGTTGAATAGTGTGTGAAAATTCTCCTTTGTATCTCCAAACTCTTAGCAGTTTTGTGTATTTTCTTCATATATATATATTTCAGATTATTACAGATGTTCCTCTCCGCTCCCCCCCCTCCCCCCGCCCCATAGCTCCCCTCCACCTGGTTCCCACTCCACTCCAGGCCTCCCCCCACCATTGACCTCGTCCATAGGTGTAAACTATTTGTCCAATGTCTTCCCACACCCCCTACAACCTCTTTCCCGAGAATTGTCAGTCTGCTCCCTTTCCTTGCCCCTGATTCTATTACATTCACCAGTCTGTTCTGTTCATCAGGTTTTTTATTAATTTGATTTTTAGATTCACTTGTTGATAGATATGTATTTGTTGATCATAATTTTTATCTTTACTTTTTTCTTCTTCCTCTTCTTAAAGAATACCCTTCAGTATTTCGTATAATACTGGTATGGTGGTGATGAACTCCTTTAGCTTTTTCTTATCTGTGAAGCTCTTTATCTGACCTTCAATTCTAAATGATAGCTTTGCTGGGTAGAATAATCTTGGTTGTAGTTTCTTGCTATTCATCACTTTGAATATTTCTTGCCACTTCCATCTGGCCTGCATAGTTTCTACTGAGAAATCAGCTGACAGTCATATGGGTACTCCCTTGTAGGTAACTAACTGTTTTTGCTGCTTTTAATATTCTCTTTTTGTCTTTTGCCCTTGGTATTTTAATTATGATGTGTCTTGATGTGCTCCTCTTTGGATTCCTTTTGTTTGGGGTTCTGTGTGCTTCCTGGACTTGTAAGTCTATTTCTTTCACCAGGTGGGGGAAGTTTTCAGTCATTATTTCTTTAAATAGGTTTTCAGTATCTTGCTCCCTCTCTTCTTCTGGCACCCCTATAATTCGGATGTTGGTACACTTGAAGTTGTCCCAGAGGCTCCTTACACTATCTTCATATTTTTGGATTCTTTTTTTTTTTTCTTTCTTTCTTTTTTTTCTGTTTGGGTGTTTTTTGCTTCTTTGTATTTCAAATCTTTGACTTGATTCTTGGGATCTTCTAGTCTGCTGTTGAATCTCTGTATATTATTCTTTATTTCAGTCAGTGTATGCTTAATTTTGGGTTGGTTCTTTTTCTTTTTCTTTTTTTCAAAATATATTTTATTGATATTTTAAAGAGAGGAAGGAACACGGAGTTAGAAACATTGATAAGATAGAAACACCAATCACTGCCTCCTGCACTCCTGCTACTGGAGATGTGCCCGCAACCAAGGTACATGCCCTTGATTGGAATCAAACCTGGGACCCTTCAGTCTGCAGGCTGACACTCTATCCACTGAGCCAAACTGGTTAGGGTTGATTGGTCCTTTTTTGTATCCTTGCTTGTCTCACTAAATTTCTTGGAGGTTTCTAGAAGATTCTTGAGTAACCTTATAACCGTGGTTTTGAACTCTATATCCAGGTGTTTGCTTTTATCCATTTCTTTCATTTGTGACTTGTTTTTTTGTCTCCGCATTTTGGCTGCTCCCTGTATTTGTTTCTATGTATTGGGTAGCTGGCATGTCTCCTTGAGTTGATAGAGTGGTCTTGTGTGGTAGGTGTTCTATAGGGCCCAGAGGCTCAGCCTCCCTAGTCACCCGAGGTGGTAGCTCTTGGTGCATCCCTTTGTGGGCTGTTTGCACAGTCTTGTTGTAGTTAACCCTTGATTGCTGTTGGTATCAATGGGAGGCCAATTGGCTGTGATGCTCAGCTTTGTCTACACTGGAAGATTTGTTGCTCAGGAGACACCCTTATGGAGCAAGACTTGCTTAAGTGTGGCTTTGGTGCTCACTGAGTCTGCTCACTGAGTGTGTCTCTTATGTATGTGAAGAGTTGTAATCCAGTACGATTTCACTCTGACTACTGGGTATACTGGCTCTTGGATCTCCAAGGAGGTGCAAGGTCAGCCACTGTCTGGGGCCACCCAGTAGGAGCAACAGAGACATCTGAAGATTCCTTCTCTTTGTATGCGGTTTGGAAGTGCCCAGATGAGGCCCAACTGTGAAGTAAGACAGGCTGCTGCTGCTGGGCCTTGGGCCTTCTTTTGGAAGCTCTGGGGCTCTCTGACCTAGCTTCAGTTTGATAGGATTTAGGTAGAGAAAGGACAGGCTATTCATATGCAAAAGCTGATGCGCACAGCTTGGGTGGGGTTGTAAATTGGGTGGGACGGGGTCTCTAGGAATCACCAGGGGGAAGCAAACAGCAATGGCTGCCAGTCAGCCCTGAGCAGCAGAAGTCCCTGAGTCTCTGCATCCTGTGCCCCCGTGCAGGAACAATGATCACTGTGAGAACCTCAGAGAGAAAGTTGCCGCCTTTGTGTTCCTGTCCCAATGCCAGACAGTCCAGTTTCTCTCTGTATGTGTCTGGGTCCCCCAGAATCTCTGGAGTTCAGAGCAAGTGGGAGCTTGTATCTCCCTCCTGATTAAAAGAGCAGCACATTCAGGTGCCAGCACTTTCTGCATCTTCACACCTCTTACCAGTCTCAATGTGCTTTCTTCACCTCTCTAGTTGTGGAACTTCCACTCAGCCAGCTTTCCCGCAATTCTGGGTGGTAGTTGTTCTGCCTTTTAGTTGTAATTTTTTTTTTCGTTGTAATTTTGATGTGGTTATGAGAGACAGCAAGTATAGGTGTTTACCTATGCCTTCTCGAATTCTCTTCTTGTCCTTTTAAAAATACAATTGTGTGTGTGTGTGTGTGTGTGTGTGTGTGTGTTTGTGTGTGTGTGTAATATAGATATAATGTAAATCATATAATGCCTTGCTGGCTGTTTTTATTTTGTGTTTTTAAAAAATATTTATTGATTGACTTCAGAGAGGAAGGGAGAAGGAGAAAAAACATTAATGATGAGAGAGAGTCATTGGTTGGCTGCCTCCTGCACACCCCACACCGGGGATTGAGCCCACAACCCAGGTATGTGCCTTGACTGAGAATCAAACCATGACCTCTTGGTTTATAGGTTGATGATCAACCACTGAACCACACCAGCTGGGCTGAACATTCATTTCATGCTTCTCTTATGTTTTAAATCATAACTTTCCTGGTTGTCACACTAGTTGCACTATATGTTAAAGAAACATTTTGCAATGGAAAACAATGTTATTGTTACATGTTCTCTTGTTAAATATAACATATTATTTGTGTATATGTAGGTCTAGGCATAACACATGAAGCTATGTAAATAACCAACCCTTTACACTGGCAACCTGATGGGCTCTGGTGAATTGTCTGCCAAAGAGAGCTGCCAATCATTCTTCCCATTCCTGCCCACTTACGCCATTTCTCCATCAAGAAGTGGGATCTGCCTCAACTAAATGTGATCCCTGCTTTTCTTTGATCCCCACCACACTAGGCCTCCCTTATGACACCCAATTAGCTCTGTCATCTACTATCTATCTTCCTACTCAACAGAAATCTTCTTAAGGATAGGTATATCATACTTATCGACTTTCCTTTGGAGTCTAGCACACAGCAAGGTTCTTTAATTTTTTTTTTTTTTTTTTCGGAAATAGGAGTTTGACATCAGTCTCAAGGGCTTTGGATGTTTATAAGCTGAATTTCGAAGGAATCTTAGAGCTAGAAGATTCTTTGTGTTTCATTAAACAACTAAACAAGAGAGGAAACATAGTTTAAGAGGGAAGAGTATGGATTCTGCAGCCAGACTCTCTGGGGTTGTGTCCTGGCTCTACCACATACCAGCTATGATGTGACCTTGAACAGGTTACTTCATTTATCTCTGCCTCAGTTTCTTCATCTGTAAAATAAAGATAATTAAATTGCCTACCTTAGAGTGTTATTAAGAAAAAATAAATGAGTTGATATTTGTAGAGTACTTAGCTCAGTGCCTGACACATAATAAATTAACATCACATTTTTTAAAAAGAAGTGGAGTCTGTTTCTCCCCACTTAAATCTGGGGTGACCTTATGACTTACTTTGATTAAGAGAGTGTGGCAGAGGTGACTGGAGGTTCAAGGCCTGGGAATTAGGCCTGGAAACTTCTGCTTTCCTGCTGGGATCTAGACTACAGAGTGATGAGAAACCAGATGGAGAGAGAAGGTTCAGCCTCCTAGTCATCCCTCAAAGACCCAAACATGTGAATGAGGTAATCTTAGACCCTCCGTCATGACTGCAGTCTCATGAATGAGCTGGGCCAGACCAGTAGAAGAACCAGCTATTCAATCCACAGAATGGTGAGAAATAAAAGATCATTATGTTAAGCTACTAAGTTTTGAGGTGATTTGTTATGTAGCAAAAGATGACTAAAACATAAATGTTCCTGGAGTTGCTAATAGCTCTATTTTTACAAAAATAGTGAACAGAGCCCTGGCTGGTTTGGCTCAGTGGATAGAGCGTTGGTTTGCGGACTGAAGGGTCCCGGGTTCAATTCCAGTCAGGGGTGTGTGCCTTGGTTGCGGGCACATCCCCAGTAAGGGGTGTGCAGGAGGCAGCTGATCAATGTTTCTCTCTCATCAATGTTTCTAACTCTCTGTCTCTCTCTCCATTCTTCTCTGTAAAGAATATATATATATATATATATATATATATATATATATATTTAAGAAAATAGGAAAATAGTGAAGAGAGTTCTGGCTGGTTTGCTCAGTGGATAGAGCATCTTCCTGTGGACTTAAGGGTCCTGGGTTCAATTCCTGTCAAGGGCACATGCCCAGGTTGCAGGCTCGATCCCCAGTGGGGAGTGTGCAGGAGGTAGCTGGTCAATAATTCTCATTATTGATGTTTCTATCTCTCTCTCCCTTTCCCTGCCTCTCTGAAATCAATTTTTAAAAAATTTAAAAAGTGAATAGAATTTAAATTGTCAAAAAATTTAAACAGTCAACTTTACATTTTTTGATCCAAATTATCAATATTGATTAATTAGTATTTGTATTTTCCTTTTTAATTTTAATGGTTTTGAATACTTTACACTTGATCTTAACCAAAAGGCTGAGAAGCAATGGTTATGAATAGTTTAGAAGAAAGAGAACTTTAGCATTTTTACATTGACTTGATTTGTTTTTATTTTTTATTATTTTTTATTTTATTATTATTTTTTAAATATTTTTTATTGAATTATTATCTGTGTACATTTTTTAACTCCCCCCCTCCCATACATACCCTCCCTCCCGAGAGTTTGACTTGATTTGTTTTTAGAAAAATTTATTTAAAAGTTGGTATATGAGGAGGATCCAAGATGGCTGCTCAGGTAGACACCTAACCGCAGCAGCACACAACAATTTCAATGGAATACAACTAAAATGTAGAGTGGACATTGCCCAGAGCTACAGGTATTCAACTGACTGAAAATTCTACAACAAGAAGGAAAGAGAAAACCATAAGGAAAATCAGAGGAGCTGAAAAAAGCCTAAAGTACGGAGACATGCTGCGCACATGCATGCGTGCGTGCGGAAAGGATGCAGCCGGAGAGGAGAAGGCTGGGTGCCTGCCTGGTGTTCCCTAGCAGGAAGGAAATAAAACCCCCGGCCTGGGCTGAACGCCCGAACCGGCAGTGCTGAGCCCCAGTTATGGGTCAGACCCTGGGGACCCAGGCTCGGGCAGGGGGAGATGGGGCTGTGAGGCGGAATCCCAGGGGAGCGGCGAAAAGCGGAGCCCCCGGAGTCACGCACATTGTGCGCAGACGCGCACATTGCACGCAGATGTGCACATTGTGCCCAGAGGACAGAACGTTGACTCTGATGCTGTGTTGCCCTGGTGGGAAGAAACAAGATCTCTGGCGGTGCTGAGCCCCACTCCCGACTGCCCTGAACTCCAGTTCTAGGCCAATCCCTAGGGACCCAGGCTCAAGCAGAGGGAGACGGGGCTGTGAGGTGGAGTCCTGGGGGAGCGGCGAAAAGCGGAGCCCCCGGAGTTGCGCACATTGCGTGCAGAGGAGAGTCTGTTGACTCTGATGCTAGACTCCCCTAGCGGGAAGGAGAAAAAAAGCTCTAGACTGGAGGAACGCGACGAGGAGCAGGAGCCCCTGCTGGACACTGGCCAGCCGGGCACCAGCAAGGAGCTGGGCGATGGGGCCCCCAGGGGGGAGGTGCCCCTGAGCCTTCAACCGCTGAGCGCGGGCAATGGAGCCGAGGCCGGGGGCTGCTTCCTGGGTGGCAATGCCGACCCCGGCAACAGGCTGAAGCAGTGCAGGAGCCCGCAGAGAACAAAGGGGTGCCACAGGTCAACCTGCTGAGCTTCCAGGACAAGGAGGAAGAAACCAAAGAAGTTCTCAATGTGAAGAAATCAAGTGAGAGCAAAAGATAGTAAAATTACTTAAGAAAGAATACAAAGAACATCTTGAAAAATCAAAGACTAAGTCAGAACTCAACTCAGCAGCCAACACTGCAACATAAATGCGTTTAAAAAAAAAAAAAAAGGACATATCTCTCTCTCACAAAAAAAAAGGACAGAATGTTGGAATGGCAGCAGTCAGGCCAAGAGTGGCCAGGCACAAGGCAGTGGCAGCCGGGCCTGGAGCAGCAACAGCCAGGCCCCAGAGCAGCAGAAGCCAGAATCGGAGCAGCAACAGCCAGGCCTGGAGCAGCCAGACCTGGGGCAGTGGCAGCCAGGCCTGAGGTAGAGGTGGCCAAGCCCAGGGTGGCAAGTCCAGGAACACCCAGACCCGGAGTGGCCGGCCCCAAAGAAGCCGGGCCCAGAGCAGCCGGGTCGGGAGCAGCCAGGCCCAGAACAGAGGTAGCCAAGCCCGGAGCATCCAGGCCGGGAGCGGCCAGGCTTGGAGTGGCCGGGCCTGGGGCAGCCGGGCCCAGAGCAGCCGGGTCGGGTGTGACCAGACCCGGAGCAGCAGCTGCCAGGCTGGGAGCGGCCAGGCCGGAGCAGCCGGGTTGGGTGCAGCCAGAGCAGCAGCTGCCAGGCTGGGAGCGGCCAGGCCCAGAGTGGCTGGGCGCGGAGCAGCCGGGCCCAGAGCAGTTGGGTCAGGTGCGGCCAGGCCCGGAGCAGCAGCTGCCAGGCTGGGAGCAGCCAGGCCCGGAGCGGCCAGGCCCGGAGCAGCCGGGCCCATAGCAGCCGGGTCAGGTGCGGCCAGGCCTGGAGCAGCAGCTGCCAGGCTGGGAGCGGCCAGGCCTGGAGCAGCTGGTTGTGGAACGCACCAGAGCAACAGAGGCCAGGCCCGGAGCAGCCAGACCCGGAACAGCTTGCTCCTCGCCTGCCCCCGCCACAAGGCTGCCTCTCAGACATGGCTGGAAACTTTTGCAGGAACTCGAGGGTCTGCTGAATCAAGTAATGAAGGCTTAGATCTGGATGTGTTGAGTTAGTATAGCGCTGGGGTGTTGATCTGTGAGTGCCTTGGGTGGGGTCTGGTTGACCTATTTGGAAATGTCTTTTGTGTGAAGTGTATCTTTGAGCATGTGGAGGTATTATTGATATGAGAAAATGCTAAGTAACTGATTTACTATCTGAAAAGGGATTTACTATCGGGGAAAAGGAGGGAGAAAGAGACTGAACATAAACTGTGCACCTATGGATGAGGACAATGGGGGATGGGGAGGGGGTGGAGGCTGGGGTGGGAACCTGGTGGAGGGGGGAAGAAATGAGGAACCTTTGTAATAATATTGTAACCTTTGTAATAATAAGATTGATTTTTAAAAAAAGAATCAATAAAATATATATTTAAAAAAATAAAATAAAATAAAAGTTGGTATATGTTGAATAGTTACATTTATTTTTAACTCTGAGTAATCACTACTGTCAATTGAATACAAATTATGTAAAAATCTCCATTATAACATTATTGAAAATTTTGAAACAAAAATAAATTTTATGGAGGAAATAAATAATTCATGAATTATGTATATATTGTATGATCCATCCCAATCACCAACCCATCAACAGAACTCCCAAGTTGTCTTTGCCATTTTTCCAACTTTCAGTCATTTGAAACCATTGCGTTACACATATTTAAAATTTCTTATCATTAAAACATGTTTGTCAAGATAAAAGGAGGTTGTATATTTTATTTAACATAAGTTAGTTTGATTTATAACTTCTAAATATTTAGTTCCTTGGTATGTGCTTATCTGTACTCCTGCCCAAGCCCTGCAAATATTATGATCTTTCCTTCAACCATTTGTTTACCTATTAGATAGTTCCACCTATCTGCCTACAAGAATTTCAGAGTCAGCTTGTCCACAACTAAATTCATCATCTTTCACGTCGAAACCGTTTGGCTCAGTGGATAGAGCATCGGCCTGCAGACTGAAAGGTCCTGGGTTCAATTCCGGTCAAGGGCATGTACCTTGGTTGCGGGCACATCCCCAGTAGGGGGTGTGCAAGAGGCAGCTGATCGATGATTCTCTCTCATCGATGTTTCTAACTCTCTATCCATCTCCTTTTTTCTCTGTAAAACAATCAATAAAATATATATTTTTTTAATTCATCATCTTTCTCTACCAAACCTCTTTCCTCCTCTGACGATATCTTTGGAAAGCCGTCTTGGCTTCCTTACCTAGTTACTTTCCCTTAACTTTATACACCATTCTCCAACCTGTCCTCCTTGCTCATGTTTACCACACCTGCCAGAGTTTGGGCCATGAGAGGCAGGATCACCCAAGGCAGTGCTCTCAAACCTCAGCGTGCTTTGGCATTACCTGGCCGGCAGGGCATGGTAAAGCACAGGTTACTGGGCTCCTCCCCCAGAGTTTCTGATTCAGTGGGTCTGGGCTTGGACCTGATAACCTGCATTTCTAACATGTTCCTTGGTGATGATGCTAATGATGCTGGTCCAGGACTGCACTTTGGGATCTGCAGGCAAAGAGGCTGACATCAAATTTTACTCCTCTTAGTTACTCTGGGACCTTAGGCAAGTTTCTTAGTTTCTCGGCTTGTTTCCCATCTATATAATACAAACCTTTATCACATCATATGTAATGTGACAAACCTTTGAGAGATGAATTCAGTGAGCTAATCCAGGTAAAGCACTGAATATAATAAGTCTGGACAAGTAAGGGTTTAATCAATGGTAGCTATTTGATGACTCATCATGTTTCTCCTGAATTTATAAAACCATCGGAGTGATTCCTTGCTATCTCTGACCACAATCTCTTCCTTTCTATGCATGCCTACCCAGTAACATTTGAACACATTAAATCTCTTCAAATTAAGAAGAAAAAAAAAATAAACCCAGTTTGGCTTTGACTATTCCTTCCTCTAGCCACCCTATCTCAATCCTTTCCTTCATATCTAAGCATCTTGAAAGAACTGTCTAAGGTTGCTGTCTCTACTTCTTCTATTATAACTCACTCTTCAGTCCATCATCGTCTGGCCTTTGCTTCCTCAGCCTCCTAAGCCAGCTCTCTCTAACATAACAAATGGCTTCCCCTCATTGCCAAGTCTCCTGGACAGTTGATCACAATATGACATTTACTGCTGCTGACACATCTTCTGTCGGAGGCGGTTTCAAAAAATCCCAGTGATTTCCACCTCCTGGTATTCACTCCCTTTTGTAAAACCCCTCCCCTTCTGTGTGGGCTGAGCCTGCTGACTTTCTTCTAAGGAACAGAATGGGGCAAGAGTGAGCTGAGATGGCATGGCGCTTCCAAGGTTAAGTTATAACAGACTCGCTTGCACTCTTTCTCTGAGTCTGCTTGCATGTTTGCTCTGTGAAGCGAGCTTCCCTGCTGTGAGGTGCTCTGTGGAGAGATTCATAGGAGAAGGACCCGAGGCTCTCCTCCTCACAGTCCTCTGAAATGGAATCCTGCCAATAATTGGAACAGTTTGCCAACCATTCGGGAGAGGATCACTCCCCCGTCAACCCTTCAGATGAGAGGGCAACCTTGTCTAACACCTTGACTGCGGCCTTGTAAGATACTTGGAAATAGAGGACCGCGTTGAGCAGTGCTCCGATTCCTGACCCCCACAGAGAGTGAGAAGATATTGTCACACAGCATACATAACTAATAGATCTTCCTCCTCCTCCTCCTCCTCCTCCTCCTCCTCCTCCTCCTCCTCCTCCTCCTCCTTCTTCTTCTTCTTCTTTTTCTTTTTTTTTTCTTTTTTCTTTTTTAGATTTTCCTTTTTAAAACAACTTTTCCACGGACTTCTACAGCTCCTGGTTTTTCCTAATTCTCTGTCTCCTCCTCCTCTTTCTCCTTCATGGGTTCTTCTGATGTTGCTGCCTCTCACCTTCCACTGTGTCTTCAGAGTCTTCTGTTCTTTCTCCATACGTTTTCTTAAAAGTGTCACCCCTTCAAATGCCATCTATCATCCAGTGACACTCAGATTTATATCTCCAGCTCTTTTGAGTGCCAGGCCCCATACATTCAGCTACCTAAAAAGTCGTTCTCACTTGAACGTTGGTCATACAGACATTTGAACACATTAAATCTCTTGCAATTAAAAAAAAATGGAACTTGTTATTTCCTACCATACTCTGCCTCCTCCCGTGTTTTCTGCCTCAGGGAGCCACCAGCCACTCATTTGCTCAAACCAGAAACCTAAACATCACCTGTCACTTCTTTATTCAACAGATACTGATGGAGCACCTAATGTGTACCGAGAATGCTCTGGGCTCGGGGAGAGTTTATATTCTTGTGAATAGACAGACAACGAAGATAATAAATAGATTATATCACGTGAGATCTATCTATATCTCTCTTTCTATATATATGTCTATGTCTATATCACCTATATCTATAGCATGAGATGGCGTTGGGGAGAAATTGAACAGTCAGACAAATGAATGCCCTGGGAAGTGAATTGCAGTACTAAATGCTGTTGTCAGCATAGGCTTCGTGGAGAAGGAGGCACTTGAAGGAAGCAAGTGCTATATGAATATTTGGGAAAAGAGCATTTCAGGAAGTGGGGACAGCTAGTTCAAATGCCTTGACCAGAAACTTAACTGGGAGTATGAGGAAAAGCAAGCTGGCCAGTGTAGCTGGAACAGAGAGAGCCCAGGGGAGATTACTAGAGATGAGGACAGTGAGGCGCCCAGGCCCAGATCGTGTACAGCCTTATTGGCCATCGTAAGGTTTTTGGCTTTTACTCTGAGCTCAACAGGGAACCCAAGAAAGGCTTTGGAGTAGAGAGATCATATGATCACTCTGGTTCCTATATTTAAAATAGGCTATGGAAAAACGATTCCTCTCCTTTTTATCTCTCAGCCTCCAAATCTTTTATCTCTTAAATATATCTACTTCTCTTAATTTTTTTGATCCTTTTTTAAAATTTAATAACTCTTTATTGCTCAGATTATTACAATGGTTTCTCCTTTTTCCTCCTATAGCTCCCTTCCACCCAGTTCCCACCCCACCCTCTGCCCTTACCTTCCCCTGCATTGTCCTCATCCATAGGTGTACGATTTTATTTTATTATTTTTAAAAATATATTTTATTGATTTTTTACAGAGAGGAAGGGAGAGAGATAGAGAGCTAGAAACGTCAATGAGAGAGAAACATCGACCAGCTGCCTCTTGTACACCCCCTACCAGGGATGTGCCCGCAACCAACGTACATGCCCCTGACCGGAATCGAACCCGGGACCTTTCAGTCCGCAGACCGACACTCTACCACTGAGCCAAACCGGTTTCGGCTAGGTGTACGATTTTAGTCCAGTCTCTTCCTGCAGCCCCCACATCCCTTCCCCCTGATAATTATCAATCCACTCCCTTTCTTTGCCCCTGATTCTATTATATTCACCAGTTTATTCTGTTCCTCAGTTTTTAAATTCACTTGATTTTTAGGTTCACTTGTTGATATATATGTATTTGTTGATCATAATTTTTATCTTTACTTTTTTCTTCTTCTTCCTCTCCTTAAAGAATGCCTTTCAGCATTTCATATAATACTGGTTTGGTGGTGATGAACTCCTTTAGCTTTTTCTTATCTGTGAAGCTCTTTCTCTGCCCTTCAATTCTGAATGATAATTTTGGTGAGTAGAGTAATCTTGGTTGTAGGTTCTTGCTATTCATCACTTTGAATATTTCTTGCCACTCCCATCTGGCCTGCATAGTTTCTGTTGAAAAATCAGCTGATTATCGTATGGGTGCTCCCTTATAGGTAACTAACTGTTTTTCTCTTGCTGCTTGTAAGATTCTCTCTTTGTCTTTTGCCCTTGGTATTTTAATTATGATGTGTCTTGATGTGCTCCTCTTTGGATTCCTTTTGTTTGGGGTTCTGTGTGCTTCCTGGACTTGTAAGTCTATTTCTTTCACCAGGTGGGGGAAGTTTTCAGTCATTATTTCTTCAAATAGGTTTTCAGTATCTTGCTCTCTCTCTTCTTCTGGCACCCCCATAATTCTGATGTTGGTACACTTGAAGTTGTCCCAGAGGCTCCTTACACTATATTCAACTTTCTGGATTCTCTTTTCTTCTTGGTTCTCTAGAGGAGTGTCCTTTGCCTCTTTGTATTCCAAATCTTTGACTTGTTTTTTGTGTTCCTTCAGTCTGTTGTTGGGTCTCTGTAATATTTTTTATTTCAGTCAGTGTATGTTTAATTTCTAGTTGTTCCCTTTTCATATCCTCGAGGATCTTGTTAAATTTATCAGTCTTTTCTAGGAAATTCTTGAAAAACCTTATATATAGTGATTTTGAACTTTATATCCAGTCTTTTGTTCTCCTCTATTTCTTTTGTTTGAGATCTGTTTCCTTGTCTCGGTATTTTTGCTGCTTCCCTGAGTTGGTAGGGTGGCTTTGTGTGCTTGGTGTCCTATAGGGGCTGATGGGTCAGCATCCTCAGTTACCTGAGGTAGACACTCTTGGTGCTCCCCTTTGTGTACTGCGTGTACGGCCTTGTTGTAGTTAAGTCTTGATTGTTGTTGGTATCACTGGGAGGAGTTGATCTCCAGGCCAATTGGATGTGAGTATCAGCTGTGTCTACACCAGGATATCTTTTGTATTAAATATAGTCTTATAGGATCAGACTTGCAAAGTTGCAAAAGCCTCTGAGTAGAGCTTGGATGGGGTTGAGTCTCAGGGCTGAGCCGACAGTCTTGGCTTCCCATCAGTCTTGATCTTGTGTGCTCGCCTTAGACCTCTGCCTTCCCACAGATCCCCTGAGTTTCCCCCTGACAGTCCAGATTCTCCTTGTAAGAGCGTGGGTGCCCCTCAACTGGGTTTCAGTGCTCAGTGCAGTTGGAACTGGGATTCAGTGCAGTCAAGAGCTTCCGACTCCTTCCGCTAGGGAGAGGCTGCTATGGCAACCTCCGCCGTCAGACCTCTCTGTGTGCTCTCACTCGTGCATGACTCTAGACCAGGTGTCAGCAACCTATGGCTCCAGAGCCGCATGCGGCTCTTTTGAAGCTTTACAGCGGCTCTGACAACTTGCAAGCCTGTGTGAAAATGAAGGTAATATCTTACAGCCCTGATGTGCTGACCCTGTGCACTGAGGTTCAGGAGCAAAAATCCCATTAACCAGGTAAATTAAATATTTTAATTAGCTATTAATTTGCAAAAATATATTTTACATTGTTAAGTGAAAAATTCCTTTTTTTCTTCAGATTGACAGCTAACTGCACGATCCGGTATAAAGCATTAAGATAAGAAACAATATATGCAGTGTTATATTTGTTTTAAATGTCGCAATGGTTTTGCGGCTCCCAGGTTTTTTTTTTCCTTCGGAAACGGGTCCAAGTGGCTCTTTATGTCTTAAAGGTTGCAGACGCTTGCTCTAGACCCTGCCTGCTGCGGCTCCCGGCTCCCCCGAGTCTCCCAGTCTCTGAGTCTCCGAGTGCCTTTCTCTACACTCCAGACTCCACCTGTATGAGCCTGGGTCCATGGGGTTTTGGCCGGGGCTGGGGTTCAGTGTAGTCGGAACTGGGGTTCAGTGCAGTCAGGGGCTTCCTTTTCCCTCCCACCTGCCAAGCACTCGGCCGCCCTTCCTCTCTGTGCGGGAGTCTCCCTGATCTGTGAGCCTCTCTCTGATCCGTGAGCTTCTCTCCTTCTTTCTAGTTGTAGATTTCCCACTCAGCCAGCTTTCCTGTGGTTTTGGATGATGTCCATTCTGTCTTTTAGTTGTTGTTTTGAGATTATTATGTGAGGCGGCAGTTTAGGTGTTTACCTAGGCCACCATCTTGGTTTTTCCCTCTCTCAATTTTTTCTGTCATTACCTAAGTCAAGCCAATGAGAACTCTCATTCATTCATTCAATTAGTACTTATTGAATAGGTACTGTGTTCTAGGCACTATTCCTCTTCTCAGTGCTTGGGACACGGTAGTAAAAAGATAGCCTGTGTGGAGCTTACATTTCTCCCTGGGATTTATTGCTTTTAAAAACTTGCCATCTCCAGCCAATCAATGATTCTCTCTCATCATTAATGTTTCTATCTCTCTCTCCCTCTCCCTTCCTCTCTGAAATCAATAAAACATATATTTAAAAAGATAAACATTACCATCTCTTAAGTAGTGTTATTATATATTTGGTTACTTACTCATTGTATCTTCACCTCACCAACATCTAGTCTCAGGATTTAGGACCACAACTTTCCCATAATATGTACTCAACAAATAGTACTTAAATGAAGGAACAAAGTCCTGCAACAGCCTCCAGTGACTTTTAAACTTTTTTTCACCTTGACCTACAGGAAGAAAAACATTTTACATTGTGATCCAGTAAAGACTCATCCACATGAATGCATGAATATATACATATATAATTAAAAATATTGCCCAGCTGGCATGACTCAGTGGTTGAGAGTCGACCTATGAACCAGGAGTTCAAGGTTTGATTCCTGGGTTGTGAGCTTGATCTTTAGTGGGGGCCGTGCAGGACGCAGCCTATCAATGATTCTCTCTCATCATTGATGTTTCTCTCTCTCTCCTTCTCTCTTCCTCTCTGAAATCAATAAAAAAATATTTAAAAATTATTATTATGTGGGGTGCTGTCTGATTATTTGTGAAGTTGCCCAATATTATTTATTATATGCTATTATGTTTCATAAAAAAATAAAAAACAATGCTGTCATCTAACAAAACTTTAAATTTGATTTGCACATCCACTAATGGGACCTAACCAGAAGTTTGACAAACACTGCCCTAATGCATCCTCCAGAGTGTTCTTTCTAATTCAGGAGTCTTGTCATGTTACTTCCCTACAAAAAAAAAAAAAAAAAAAAAAATCCCTTCAGTGGCAATCTGTTTGTCTCAGGCAGTTTTCCCCCAACATCAGTCATTTATGGCTGTTCATGTACCCGCTATAATACAATATATTCCATTTTTGTTTGTAAATCGCATCATTTTTGTCACTCAGCCTCATCTTCAGCAATAATGTAAGAGGAGTAATATGTTAGATACATGAATTATATATTTTTCTAGTGCATATTAAATCCAATCCCTACCCAAAATCAAAACCATTGGGCCGTGTGCCATCTGAAATCCTCTTGTCTATCCCCCAGCCACACTTTGGGGAAACCTGCCCTCAGGATAAAGGTCAGATACCTCAGCTTAGCCCACGAAGCACTCTGCAGCTTGCTGGTGCTTTCCACTGCAGTCTCATTTTCTTTTTACCACTTCCTGCATTCATTCATTCTGAATGACTGGCAGGCCCCTGCATGCGTTAAGCTCTCTTTGGCTCTAGGACTCTGCACTGCCACCTCCTTCCTCTGCCTAGAGCTCCACCGGAACCTCCCCTCACCCCTGTTCAGGTCTCAGCTGAAATGTCGCCACCGCCACCCTGGGAAAGCAGTCCTGGCTGCGGAGCCGGGCTGGAAATGTCTGGGAGTGTATCCCCCTGAAGTGAAGCAGTTTCTTCACCCAGTTCCACTTCAGCTGAAGATCCCTGAGCTCCTTTAGAGGAGAAAGGGTATTCTATTTCCCATAGTATTTCTAGTATTTGGTATAGCACCATAAACTTAACAACGATTTGGTTCATGAACCCAAGGACACATGTATGGATTTCTCAAGGGAAGGAACATTGCTAACACTCAGCATGTTGTCTGAAACATACTAGGCATTCAAAAAATGTTGTTAAGTGATTGAAAGAAGGGAGGTTCCTGATCCACACCCCAGGAACACGACTTTAAAAAAAAATTTATTTTAAAGATGATCTCAAATTCTAATGTCTTTGCTCAATGTGACGTCATTCTCTCCTTCTTGCCCAGGCAGAGGTCAGAAACGAGATCAGAACGTGTACCTGTGGCCTGAGAGGCTGTTGGTCCCTTGGTAAACAAGCCTGCCACAGCAGGGGACCGTCCTGTAGGGAAAGCCACAGCACTGCGCACGGAGGGGAGGGGGGGGAGCGAAGATAGGTACCCTTTTCTCCTGCTCAGTGTGAAGTCGCTGTAAAGCAAATAGCAAATGAATGAATTGATCTTAAAATCCATGCTTCACACACATGTTCAGCACATTTCATGTCGTTTTACTATAAATTCAGAATTTGATGCCATTATTCCTCTTTTCTGATATTCTAGAACATCACCTTGTATGTGATTTTTGAGACTGAGGGTCATAATTTTTTCTTACCACGTGTGCCATAGGGATACGTGATAAAGGTTTTATAGGAACTGAATTGTACTCAAAGACTTCCATTTTTCTTTTTTCCTGTTGGTGCTGCTACCTGGCATCTTGGGGAATGGGGCATTTGGTATAAATGGAGTCTCCAAATAACTGATGTTTAATATTGTAAGCACCAAGCCATTATGAAACAAAAAACATGGACACTTTCCCAATATGCCATATACGTCCCTGGCTTTTCAAACAAATGCCCCAAATATTAACTGTTCCATGCTGACGCAGGGCTCTCCCTATGGCATCAGTGATTTGGAATCGGTGATTTGGATGTCATATCTGTTCGTGCCAGAGGTCTGCAGAGCACTCACGCAGACTCAGATGCCATGGGGCCTGAGGCTATGTGGGTGATGACTTCAGCTGTGACATTGAAATTCATTCTTTTTTTTCTTTTTCTTTCTTTCTTGTTTTTTTTTTGCAAACAAAACCAAACCCCAAATCAGCTGATTTTTAAGTCTCCCTCCCCTTTTTTTTCTTGGGTGGAGTAGATGATATTTATTGGTTCTCCATTTTTTTTTTCTTTTTAAAATATATTTTATTGATTTTACACAGAGAGGAAGGGAGAGAGATAGAGAGTTAGAAACATCGATGAGAGAGAGTCATCGATCAGCCGCCTCTTGCACACCCCCTATCGGGGATATGCCCGCAACCAAGGTACATGCCCTTGACCGGAATCGAACCCGGGACCTTTCAGTCCCCAAGCCGACGCTCTATCCATTGAGCCAAACCGGTCCCGGCTGGTTCTCCATTTTTATAGTCAGCATGGAAGACTTATTCACAGTGATTAAACAAGGTTCCTTCCCCCACTCCCACCCTTTCCACAAGGGAAGAATGACGCTTACTAGTATGTTGCCGTGTAATTTTTTTCCCCTGGAAAAGTATAAAATAATTGCCTTTAGGAAATGTCAGTTAGTGAAAGAAAGGGTAAAACAGCCTTTTCCCATCAGACAAGCATCTACTCTGTACTTTGATTCATTTCGATGTCACTACTATAGATCATTTCCACCTAGTTTTCAGCTTATATTTGCTCTTCAGCCTTACGTGCTCACATTTTCTCATGGGGCAGGAAGGATTATTTTCAATCATTTCAGGGTGTGTGTGTGTGTGTGTGTGTGTGAAAGGACTAGTTTCAAAGCTTACACATTTAAAAAAAATATATATATATTATTGACTTTTTTACAGAGGAAGGGAGAGGGATAGACAGTTAGAAACATCAATGTGAGAGAAACATTGATCAGCTGCCTCTTGCACACCCCCCACTGGGGATGTGCCCGCAACCCAGGTACATGTCCTTGACCAGAATCGAACCCGGGACACTTTAGTCCGCAGGCCGATGCTCTATCCACTGAGCCAAACCAGGCCTGGCCAAAGCTTACACATTTTTAAGTGATCAGGAGATAAGTGCTTCTCTAAGTATAGAAGTCCTGCTTAATGTTTGATATTTGTACAGATCTTGACATGTATGTTTTTAGATGTATAAACAAAGTGGAAAGTACTGTTTTAGTATCAGAATGATATGCTAGTTTATAGGATCCATTAGTGAGGGAACCCAAAGCATCCTCTCTATACCCCTATGTTTTTTACAGGGTATTATGCTGAAATTATTGCTTATTTATTTAATTAATTATTTTAAAAATATATTTTATTGATTTTTTACAGAGCGGAAGAGAGAGGGATAGAGAGTTAGAAACATTGATGAGAGAGAATTATTGATCAGCTAACTCTTGCACACCCTCCACTGGGGATGTGCCGCAACCAAGGTACATGCCCTTGACCAGAATTGAACCTGGGACCCTTCAGTCCACAGGCTGACGTTCTATCCACTGAGCCAAACCGGTTTCGGCAAATTATTGTTTTTGAACCCGCCTCCTCCATTAGTCTGAGAGCTTCTCAGGGGTTTACACCATGTCCTAGCCTTCTTCTCACCCAGCCCCCATGTTCTCATGTATCTGTTTGATCTTCAGGAAAGTGTAAAACCGTTGTCTTTATGAAAAAGCAATTCACAAACAAAAAGGTAACACAGCCTCCACCCCAGCACTTCATTCTTTTCTTTTTAAAAATATTTTTATTGATTTCAGAGAGGAAGGGAGAGGGGGAGAGAGAAACATCAATGATGAGAGATAATCATTGATCAGCTGCCCCCTGCACGCTCCCCACTGGGGATCGAGCCTGTAACCAGGCATGTGCCCTTGACCAGAATCAAACCCAGGGCCCTTCAGTCTGCTGCTCTATCCACTGAGCCAACCCAGTGAGGCCAGTACATCATGCTTGTGTTCTTGCACATCTTGACCTTTCATTCCTGTATTCCCCCTGAATCCTTCTAAACCCATGGTCGGCAAACTGTGACTCGAGAGCCACATGCGGCTCTTTGGCCCACAAAATACCATGGCCTGGGCGAGTCTATTTTGAAGAAGTGGCATTAGAAGAAGTTTAAGTTTTAAAAATTTGGCTCTCACCGAAACTGGTTTGGTTCAGTGGATAGAGCTGAAAGGTCCCAGGTTCGATTCTGGTCAAGGGCATGTACCTTGGTTGCAGCACATTCCCAGAAGCGGGTATGCAGGAGGCAGCTGATGGATGATTCTCTCTCATTGGTGTTTCTAATTATCCCTCTCCTTTCCTCTCTGTAAAAAATCAATAAAATATATTTAAAAAAAATTTGGCTCTCAAAAGAAATTTCAATCATTGTACTGTTGATATTTGGCTCTGTTGACTAATGAGTTTGCTTACCACTGCTTTAAACCATAGTTATCTTAGAGCTGATGAACCCAGGGCGAGCCAGTACCTTTTACCTCTTCCATTTTTTGCATGTGGGCTTTAGTAAATGTTTACACTGAACATTGGAAGGTGGGAATCTGGTCATTTTTTGGGAAACTGACTTCTTTGTGTTGGTTTCCCTAATTGTTTAGCACAAGGTAGTTTTAATATTCCCAGGTAAGCTCAGAATTCTAACATGCTTTTAAATTTTAAATTAAAAAAAGATAGTAAAAACAAGAAAGAAAAAATTCATTGCTGCATTGTATCACTTTATCTAGTAATAAGCAAGTGTATAAAATCTTTAAAATCTCTAGAATAATAAAAAATTTCCAACTGCTATTCTATTTTATGATACAGATTTAATATATTAGTAGTTAACTTGTCTTCATTCTGCTTAAAGTTTGGGAAAGAAGAGGTGGGAATTTGATTCACTGGTATTTGCTGAGTAGAAGCTTCTTTACAATAGCCCAGTTTCATCAGCTTTACCCATAAAATTATTCAGGCAAAGATTGTGCTCAGAAACAAATTCTCTGAATAATGTGATATATATATATATTTTTAAAAATATATTTTATTGATTTTGTACAGAGAGAAAGAGTTAGAAACATCGATGAGAGAGAGTCATTAATCAGCTGCCTCTTGCATACCTCCTACTGGGGATATGCCCACAACCAAGGTACATGCCCTTGACCAGAATCGAACCCAGGACCTTTCAGTCCCCAAGCCGACGCTCTATCCATTGAGCCAAGCCAGTTTCAACAATGTGATATATTTTTTATGCAGCTTAATTGCTTAGGTTTTTCCTAGCTCCATCTACTTATCATATACCCTTTACGTTCCCCATGCCAAGCACACTTTAATATATTTTTCCACTTCTGTTGTTTTTTTATATTTGTATAGTTTCTGCCTTTTCTCTTACTTCAATCCACTTGCGGGAACTGACTTTCTCCCCCGAATGGATTTTATTTTTAGGAAATGTGGTTCAGCACCATCCTTAAATTCTTCTTACTAGTAAGAATAACAATAACTATACTACTGCTACTATCTACAGCACACAGAACATTTAACTATATGTCAACTATTGTTCTAAATATTTTACATGTCTTAAGATTTAATATTTTTAAAAAATATATATTTTATTGATTTTTTACAGAGAGGAAGGGAGAGGGATAGAGAGTTAGAAACATTGATAAGAGAGAATCATTGATCAGCTGCCTCTTGCACACCCCCTACTGAGGATGTGCCTGCAACCAAGGTACATGCCTTTGACTGGACTTGAACTTGGGACCCTTCAGTCCGAAGGCTGATGCTCTATCCACTGAGCCAAACCTGTTTCGGCAAGATTTAACATTTATATATATATATATATATATATATATATATATATATATATAATTTTTAATTGATTTTTTTTACAGAGAGAAAGAGTGAGGGATAGAGAGTTAGAAACATCCATGAGAAAGAATCATCGATCTACTGGGGATGTGCCGGCAACCAAGGTACATGCCTTTGCACGGAATCAAACCCGGGACCTTTCAGTCCGCAGGCTGATGCTCTATCCACTGAGCCAAACTGGTTTTGGCAGATTTAACATTCTTAATAACCACAAGAGGAAGTTGCTATTGTTTAGCCCCATTTTCAAGGCTGGGCACTTGATAGCACAGGGAAGTTAAGCTAGTAAAAGTGATAGAAGCAGGATTTAAACCAATATATATATATATATATATATATATATATATATATATATATATATATATATATAATTTACTTATGAGAGATAGAAACATCAATAATGAGAGAATCATTGATCGTCTGCCTCCTGCATGCCCCCTACTGGGGCTCTTGCCAACAACCTGGGTATGTACCCTGACCAGGAATTGAACTGTGACTTCCTGGTTCATAGGTCAATGCTCAACCACCAAGACACACTGGCTAGACTAAACTGAGGAGGCTTTAATTGCAATCTGTAGACTTAACCACCAAGCTAACCTCAAGGTACTAATAGAATTGTATCCTTATAATATTGCTTTATTTTATTTCCCTTTCCCACTGGTATCATCCTGGGAAAGACCTTGTTTCAAGACCTTGTTTTCATTTATTCTTATGTTCTTGGCCATCTTGACTTTTCCCTCACATCTTTCCTGTATCCCTCCAAACCAAGTTGATGAACTTTAGTGCAATCGAGTACCTCCCTTAGATGCTCCTGAGAGATGGAAGGCTACTTATCTTTGTAAACTCAGGAATTCATTACATAAATTCTACATACTAAGTAAGAAAGAGTAGGACTTCCATTAGTTTAAAAAAATTTATTGATTAATTTTTAGAGAGAGGGCGAGAGAAACATCAATTTGTTGTTCCACTTATTTATACATTCATTGGTACTTCTTGGTGTATCTGAATGACACTAGCCAACTGAGTCACCTGGCCAAGGGGCACTCATTATTTTGTGTTTTTTAAAACAGTTTTATTTATTTATTTATTTTTAAAAATCAATCTTTATTGTTCATATTATTACAAAGGTTCCTCATTTCTTCCCCCCTCGAAAAGGTTCCCACCCCACCCTCCGCCCCCTCCCCATCCCCCAATGTCCTCATCCATAGGTGCACAGTTTATGTTCAGTCTCTTCCTGCCACTCTCTCCCCGATAGTAAATCCCTTTTCAGATAGTAAATCAGTTACTTAGCATTTTCTCATATCAATAATACCTCCACATGCCAAAAGATACACTTCACACAAAAGACATTTCCAAATAGGTCAACCAACCTCATCCAGACCCCACCCAAGGCGCTTACAGATCAACACCCCAGCGCTATACTAACTCAACACATCCAGATCTAAGCCTTCATCACTTGATTCAGCAGACCCTCAAGTTCCCGCAAAAGTTTCCAGCCATGTCTGAGAGGCAGCCTTGGGGCGGGGGCAGGCGAGGAGCGAGCTGTTTCGGGCCTGGCTGCACCGGGCCTGGCCTCTGTTGCTCTCGTTCGTACCACAACCAGCTGCTCCGGGTCTGGCCACTGCCACTCCCGACCTAGTTGCTCTGGACTTGGCTGCTGCTGCTCCAGGCCTGGCCGCACCCGACCCGGTTTCTCTGGGCCCGGCCGCTCCGGGCCTGGCCGCTCCCAGCCTGGCAGCCGCTGCTACGGGCCTTAAAAAATGTTTTATTGAAGTATAACATATACAAATAGCTGCACATATTGAATGCTTACCATTTGATGAGTTTGGACATATGCAAGCCCCATTGATACTACACTATCACTACACTCAAGGCAATAGATATATCCAATACCTCCCAAGCTCTGTCTCTTCCTCCTTCCCTCTCTCCATCTCTCCCTCCTCCTCTTCCTTCTCTTTTCTTCCTCCTCCTCCTTCCCCTTCTTCTTTCTTCTCTTTTTCCTCCTCCTCATCTCTTCTTTCTTCTCCTTCTCCTTTTTCCTCTCACTTTCTCTCTCTCTCTGTAATAATGCTTAATATGAGATTTGTTAAGAAAAATTTTGAAGTACACAATACCATATTGCCATATTGTTAACTGTAGGCATGTGTTGTACAGCAGAGTTCTAGAACTTATTCATCTTGCATAACTGAAACTTTATACTCACTGAATAACAACTTCCCATTTCCTTGCCCCCTCCCTCCCGCCCACAATACCTGGCAATCATTATCATATTCTCTGCTTCTATGAGTTTGACTGTTTTAGGTAACCAGCTATAAGTGGAATCATGCAGTATTTTTCTTTTTATGTCCTCCAGGCTCATTCATGTTGTCATAAATAGAAGGAATTCCTTGCTTACTTTTATTTATTTGCTTCTTTGCCTCTTTTTGTTAATCCTCACCCAAGGATATTTCTCCATTGATCTCTCTCTCTCTCTCTCTCTCTCTCTCTCTCTTTTTTTTTTTTTTTAGAGAGAGTGGAAAGACAGACACATCCATGTGAAAGAAACAAATTGATTGGTTGCCTCCTGCACATACCCCAACCAGGGTCTAGGCCAGGAAGGAGCCTGCAACCAAGGTATGTGCCCTTGATCAGAATTGAACCCAGGACCCTTTTGTCCACAGGCCAATGCTCTATCTACTGAGCAAAACTGGCTAGGGCAGATTTCCTTTTAAAAGTTGAATAATATTCCATTGTATGTATACACATTTTCTTAATCTATTCATCTGTTGATGGACACTTAAGTTGTTTCCATAGCTTGGTCATGAATGTGAGAATATATCAATGATCTGGAAGTGCCCTTCAGATTTGAAGCAGGAACGCAGGGGCAGGTGTCCCAGGGAAAGATGGCCCATTGGAACAGGAAAAGCCATTTTTCTTCTGGGTCCAGTAGAATTGACAAGAGGTGGAGGCAGGCTCCTGTGGGCCAATCTCTCTGACAAGGCTATGAATTTGGAGCTTTGCAAAAGGAAACCAAGTTTCTCCTTAAGGTATAACCAGACTTGACAAATGGCTCCTGCTGCAGGCAACACCTGGGTACAGAAGACAGTACTTTCACAAACTCCTGAGCTTGAGAGGTCCACGATGCTTGAAATATGGTTAGTACAGAAGGTTCTGAAGACCTGGTGAAATCTTTGGGGACAAGAGATGGATGTACATTCCTCTCATAAAGAAGCCACAGGGCCAAAACTGGAGAACCCATCCCAGAGCCAGAGGAGAGCAAAGAGGCTCTGGGAGACCCTGACATCCCACCAGTCAAAGCAGTGGTGTAGCCCTCTCGGTTAGGCCAGGTAAGATAGACCGGTGGATGTAGGCTCAATCTGACCCATAAACACATTTTGTTGCTGTTAATCATCACCCAAGGATATTTTTCCATTGATTTTTAGTGAGTGGAAAGGAGGGGGGAGGGACAGAGAGAAACATCCATAAATTGGTTGCCTCCCAACACACTGCCCCTCCCCTGAGGGCCAGGGATGGAGCCTGGGGATGAATGAAGCCTGCAACCAAGGTACATGCCCTTGACCAGAATCGAACCCAGGACCCTGGGCACTGTAGTGTTTTTTTTTTGTGTTTTTTTTAAAATATAGTGTTCTTTATTCAGCTCATGTGAGACAGTTGTTTCTCTATTGTTTCTTAATTATGGTGCTGAGCAGAGAACTAAATCTATTCATAATGGCAAACCAACCAACCTTAGCCTACTGAGTATAATCTCCAGGCCTTCAATCCTTTTCAGTTATTAGTTTTCCTGTTACCTAATATTCAGAGTCTGCTTCTTTGCTGCAAGAGGTGCTTTTCATTTTAACCTCTGAATCTGATGCCACTGCAGATGCTAGAAGTTGCCAGAAGGCTGTCTTCCAGATAACTCTCTTGCTCTAGCTTGAATCACTGTTTGTTGCAATTAGCATTCAGAATATGCACTGTCATCTCATTGGAATATCTATATTTTAATGGAGAAAGCACATTGGAGAGTTGATTGTGGAACTGTGGCTTATCCTTGTTCTTCTTGGTTACCTGTGCCTAGATTTAATTTGAATCTCTGGGCCTCAGCTATGTCTCAATAGGCCTCACCATTTACTAAGGTTAGTGCCTGGGGGCAGGAACGTTAACCTTGCAGACACGCATCCAATTCAGTGCCATCACAAGTGCACAACGCGAGTTTGGAGTTTTGCCAGGAAGCACCATGCAAAGGAACACTCAGTTGCCAAGGGGTGGAAAGGTGGGTGTGGACAAGGGAAGAACTCCAGAAACGGGTATATACAGATAGCTGAATGCCTATCCTTTCCCTCTCCCCTCAGAGGTTAAGCATTGCAGATACTACATAAATCTCCACACATCTATGATGAAGAAACAGTGAAGGAGTTTCTTCCCATGGTCAGTGGCGATACTCATAATCACTCGACATGCACTAACATCTTTTTTTTTTTTTTTTTTGTCACGCAGATGACCTTGTGCTGGGGGAGGAGGGAGGAGAGACATAAAGATGAGTAATGGTAAACCATCCAGCAGGCACCTCAGGGTGCCTCATAAATGTTGAATGAAGGCACCATCGCGGAGCTCCCAATTTGGCTAAGGTCACTGAAAGGGCCTCGGAGGATTGAGACACATACTTGTGCAACTCTAGCAGTTACCCAGCGCCTGCCAGACGGACGGAGAAGTTTTGGGCCCCAGGTGAAGTGAGCGGAAAATACCAGGCCAGGCCTTGCGCAAAGAGGTCCAGGGCCGTATCTCTCCATCTCCGCGCTCACGCCCTGCCTCTGTTTGCAGACACCGACGGGGTTTGCTCCCTTCAAGGGCGCCGGGCGGCCGCTTCCGGACAAGGTGGCCTGATTTGGGGTGGTGGAGGGTAACGAATGAAGGTGGAGAGGACGGGAGGGAGGCTACTACAAGAGGACAAAAGCTAAGAAATCCTGGCAGATAACCTCCCATCGACGTCCCTTCCTCTCTTTTTGTCTTCCCGGGGCCCGACCCCCGCGTCCCCCGCGTCCCCCGCTCCTCAGCACGCCGGGCGCTGAGGGAGGCTGAAGGCGGACATCCCCTGAAGGAGCCTCCCCAAGTAGTTCCGATCCTTTTCCAACCAACGGCTGTGCTCCCGGACGCAGCCCGGGGACCCGTGGGGGCGGGGACCGGTCCCCCCCCCCCCCGGCCACGCGGGGCGGGTGACACGCGGGCAGCGGCACCGAAGCCCGGCCACGCCGGAGTCTGTCCTCCCAGCCGGGTCCCCGGACCAGAGGGAGCCGGCGCGCCGCGCGGCGCTTCCCCGTGGCGCCGGGCTTCCCACAATGCCCCGCGCCGGCGGCGGCGGCGGCGGCGGGCGCGGCGGCGCTCTAGCCGCGGCATGTCTGCGTCTCCACTGCTCTGGGAGGAGGAAGAGAAGGAGGAAGAGGAGGAGGAGGAGGAGGAGGAGGGGGAGGAGGAAGAGGAGAAAGGCGCAGGGGTGGGAGCAGTTCGCCGGAGCTGCCACAGCCAAAGTTCTCCCCCCTCCCCCCCTTCCCCCTCTTCTCAAGGTCCCCTAGAAAGGTTGGAAGCCGCCGCCGCCGCCGTCTGCAGTCGGTGACCGCGCGACTCGGCGCCCGCCCGCCCGCCCGCCCGCGGTAAAGCGCTCGGCCTGGCAGGCCCCGGGCCCGGGGGAGGGCGGCGGAGGGGAGGAGGGGGCGGCGCGCGGGGGGAGCGCGCGGCGGCGATGGCCTGACCCCGGGGGGGCAGAGCGGGCCGTGCCGGGGCCGGGGGGCGGCCCGGGGGCCGGCGGAGGCCGGGGGAGACGCTGGGGAGACGCGGGGGAGCAGGCGGCTGGGAGGAAGCGGGGCGCGGAGGGTGGGCTGGTGGTGGAGGGGAAGGGGGGGGGGGTTGAGGAAGGATAATGACGGGGGCGGCCGAGGCGAGCGGGCGGCCTGCGAGGCCGGAGCGGGGTGCCGGAGATCGGGAGGGGAGAAGGTGGCGTGTTTGCACGGGGAGGCCGGAGGGTGCTCGGCGTGGGAGTGAGAAGGCGAGGGAGAAGACACCCGGGCTGCTCCGTGCACCGTGCCTGGTGCAGTGCTTTATGCACCGCAGGCCTCGGGCACGGCGGCTGCCCGGAGGCTCTCTCTCTCCGGGAGAAGAAGGGAAGAAGGGCAGGGGTCGGAGGAAAGGGAATCCTTGCTGGAAGCAAGGGGTCCGGGGAGAGGGGCCGCCGGGGCGAAGAATAGGTGGAGGAATGCAGGCGATGGCTGTGGAGGAGAAGTCTTGAGGGTTGGGTGGACGGAGGGGAGGGGGGGGGCGGTTTGTTCATTGTGCAGATAGATTAGGTATTTCGTGATGGAAAAAAACCGAAGCATTTCTAAGGAAAGGAAAGAGGGAATGGAAGGAGTTTCCGTGAATAGAAAGAATAGCGCTTGAAGCAGAAGGGAGCGCTAAAATTAGAGACTATGCAGGGGACGCATGATAGAATAGACGGAGATAGTAGACTTAATAAACGTTGGGCCAAGGACTAAGGAGTGATTCCAGATGGGCCCGGATGGCCTAGTTCCGAACCGGTGTGGGCTCCTCGTTAGATGACATCTGGTAAGTGTGGCTCCCGGCGGCAGCGGTTGGGGTCACTGAGAGTCAAGCCTTAGCCTGTAGTTTGGTCCGAGACATTTTGGACATGCGCGGGTGAATGGGAGAGTCTCTGAAACAGATCTCCAGCAGACACCTGGCCCGCAGGTATTCTCTAGGTCCTGGAATTTATAGTTTAGCAAATTCGAAGAATTTTTATCCCTTGCCAGAGCCTGGGTGAGCCCTATGCCGGCAGAGGCTGGAATGGAAATGACTTGACTTGGCGGTTTTCGGCCCAGCTTAACTGTTCCATGAGAACCAGTGCCATGTTATTTATTCAGCCTGGATTGCAGTACACGGGGTTAGAAGTAACGGTGGTGGTGGTGGTGGGGGATTGCGTGCATGGTGGCCCTTTGGAGGCTCCATTTGTAGCTCCAATTAGTATGATTGACTGGATTGGTTCCATAACTCTGGGGCAGATGGGGGAACTTTTACCACTCACAGTTCCTGAATGTGTATATACTCTTACTAAGGCATGGTGTTATTGAAGAAAATGCACCAGCCTACACAGTGTGGGCCAGCAGAATGGAGGCTCTAGAATATCTGTTTTGGTCTTAAGTTGCAAGGTCAGGGCTGGTTGCCTTGAGGTCTAGGGGAACCTGAAGAGACTGGATAATTCTAAATCCAGGTTGGAGGGAGTATTAGCATTTTTATATCAGGAAATGAACCAAGACCTAATGCATTTGCTGAATTCACACCACAGCAGATTTATTTAAGAGGGGACCTCTCGGCTAGAACCATATTCTTTTTTTAAAAAAAATACACATTGATTTCAGAGAGGAAGGGGGAGGGAGGAAGGGAAGGAGAGAGAATCGTGGATCGATTGGGTGCCTCCTGCACACCCCACATGGAATCAAACCCACAACCCAGGCATGTGCTGTAACCAGGAATCGAACCCTAACCTCCTGGTTCATAGGTTGACACTCAGCCACTGCCATGCCAGCTGGGGCTAGAACCCTAGTCTTAAAGCTTTATTCACCTGAAAATTGGTTGTTAAGAAAGATTTGCATACACACTACATTATAATATTAATTCAGCTGAGGAGAGGATAGTATGAAAAATCCTTTTAGGGAAGTAGAGTGTGGAGGGATTAATGGGGAAGATAGGAAGAAATTTGAGAGAGGGATGGAAAAATTCAGTCATTCATTTAATAACTACTGTATCTCTAAAGGAGGATGATAATTTAGTATTAGAGTGGAGAGGGGCTTTTATTAATTTTTCTTACAGAAATAAATCCAGATTATTTTTTAAAATTTGGAAAACTCTATGTCAGCACATTATATATTCCTGTAGGATGCTTCAGTATTTTACATTTTTATTGTCGTCATGAGAGGGCCTGTTTTTTTCCCCTCTCGTGTTATCATTTAAAAATTTTTTTAAATAAGTTTATGGACTTAAATATAGTAATATGTCATCATTGTTTTTCTCCCCTTTTTAAAATACACGGAATTATACATGTACATAATTTAAAAATAAAATTATACTGAGGCAGCTTATAATGAAAGGCAGTAGCCTTGTTTCACTTGTTCAATTGCAGTTCCACTTTCCAGGCTACCACTTCTAAGCATTAATTTTGGTAGTTTAGAGCATGTTTTTCACAAGGTCCAAAAATAATCTCCATGTACTGTTATTTCTTGATTGATTAAAATGACATTATGAAGTAGTGAAAAGACTTCTTACTATGAATGGAAAGGATTTGTGTCACTGCCATTAATCCCCTTCCTGCTTTTCCTTTCCAACCTTTGATAGTTACTACTTAAACTTTTTTATTCTATGTTTTTACATCTTTGATATGCTTGAAGAGAAAGCATTTAAAAGTAGACTGGACATACTGGGTGAGATGATAAAGGGAGGCTTCATGGATGGACCTGTAAGAAAGAGTAGGTTGCAGAAACAGCATCTTTGCAGCATAAGGGTTGCTAGTTAGAGAGGAGGAGTTGTTTGGCAATGATAGTTCATCTTAGAATTAGTTACCAGGTAAATTTCGAAGTAGCATTTTTTGTCTTTCCGAGAGTTTGAGTGTGGGGAATCTGGGAATGGATTAAGATGACCCTTAATTGCTCTTTCCAGGCTTTTACAGCAATTCTTACTTTTTTCAGGAAGGAAGGATTGGCGTGGATATGTGCTTCATTTTATGGATGAAGGGATGGGGAAATGTGAGAAAAGGGAGGAGGAGGAGAGACCGGGTAGGAAGGAGGTGGTGCTAATTTTGTGGGAGGGTGTAGAAAAGGTAAATAATTCTGAGGACATTTGGATATAGTTGATGTGAGGGAGATTTAAATTACAATGGTTAGACTGAGATTTGTGGAAGTTACAATGAAATTAGCATACTTCAGCCACGAATATGTCGCTGATATGGTGGAAAATGGTATGTTGCTTATATACTATAGATTCATAAAGTACTGTTTTTTTGGAATTTGAGGTACAACGTTACCAAGTCAGTGTGACTGAGATTGGGAGAATAGAAAGATCTTGCTCCCGTTTTAGGAAGTCTTGTTTAAGTAACCCCACCTCTTGAGATCTCTCTTATTCTGAATAAAAACAGTACTCACATGTAGATTATATAGTGCTAAATTTTGTCTTTTTTTATGGAATTACTCTCTTTGGGAAATGATGGTTTAATTGTAACCTGCTCTAGAGCTGAGATTTACTTTAATTTCTGGGGACCCTCACAACAGTTTGCTTCTTAACTGTTTAATAAAAATACCTGTTGAATGACTGATAGTGTTCCCTGCTTTAGTGATATAGTGGAAATGTGTAAAATTGCTGAGCAGTATGGTGGTATTGCAGACAAAATGTGTGTGGTGGCGGCGGCGGCGGTGGTGGTGGGGTGTGTGTGTGTGTGTGTGTGTGTGTGTATGTATGTGTATATATATAGAGAGAGAGAGAGGGGGGGGGTGGGGAAAGGATATATTACTGGGGAAAGCCTTAGATTTAAGGGAAGAAGACAGAATGGATTAGAATGGAACTGTAACAATTCTGCCAAACATTGAAGGGATGGGACCAAAGGTTCTAGTCTAATTTGAGACTAGTTTAATCTAAGTAAATGTGGCCTGGAGTTTGGGGCTGGTTTAATTTGAAATTTTTTTTTTTTTTTTTTTTTTTTTTTTTTTACCTCAGGGCCTAAATTACTGCTTAGAGATTTTTAGCTGTTTTAAGAATCTGTCTTATTTTATTTAATTAATTTTTAAGATAATAATATGTCAGATGAAATTTCTGCCCTCAAGGATTTGTAATACTTATGTTCTTTTAGGGAGATAAAGACAGTTTGAATTAATTCAGGAACAGTGCAAGATTTCAGAAAATTGATTTTTAATAAAACAAATTTTAGAAGTATACCTTTGATGAGAATTTTTGCATATTGGTAGTCATTTTCCGAGTAGTGTTCAGAGCTTTATTGGAACACCCTTTCTGGATTGCCTTTTGAGTCTCTTAGCACATTCTATACAGCTCACCTATTTATTGACTAATTATTGTGTGCTGTTGGGGGAGGGAGCCTATAACGGTGAGTAAAACATGGTCCCTATCGTCTAGGAGTTCATAATCCCTCCAGGATATCACAATTACAAACAGTACAGGCATCATGCTATTCTGAATAGTTCTAGTGGTGACAAATCTTTTCAGTTTTAAAGATTTTTAGAAATGCTGAAGATCTGTTGATATCAAGTAGCGTGAATAAAGAGTAATTTTGGTTTACATTCCCTGAGTCACAGAAATGGCAGTGATTTTTTTGGTTGACTTATTTAACTGACTTTGGAAAACACTCCTCAAGAGGAAGTCGGAAATATCTTGAACAATGGTGACAGTACACATGTAGTTAGGCACTGGAGGATATTGCTTAAATGCATCAGATGGTTGGATGCAATGAGTAGATGAGTAAATAACCTCCTAAATTAAATAGTTTAACGAGGACTACACTGATTTTTAACACGTAAGTAAATTTTGGGTATGTTTGTTAATAGTTTCGTTACTGTGAACAAGGTAGTTTATGATTAAGTTCCCAGATGAGTTTTACAGACAATAAGTGCTTTAGGAATTCAGAGAATGGAGAAATAAATATTGGCTAAGGTTTGGGGAAATGATTTCAATATACCATACTTCAGCTAGATATTTGAAAGAATTCCTTAGGGATCTCAGGAAAGGAACTAAATTGCTCCAAATTCCTCTTGCAGCCTAGAATGAACCTAGAGTCCTGATCTATTTTTGTCTGAATGCTTTCTGCCTGTTTCATTTTAGCTAGTCCTACTGATTTGTTCCTTTTCAAATCCACCTTTGCTGGATAGATTTTGAGCACTCTGGGACAACTGGTGTGTGTGTGTGTGTGTGTGTGTGTGTGTCTATTTCCATCTATGTCTAGTATTACTTTTAGTTTTTCCTTTTTTTGAGCCTGTACCCCACAAATTGCTTGGTTTCTGTGAGTGAAGAGCCTGCGTCAGCTTGGCTCTGTTATTCTAGCATTTTCCTGAATGCTTTTCTCAGCCCTGCTTTCTGAATTAAAGACAATAGGTAGAATTGAGGGCATATGTGCAGTAGACACATGCTCCATGAATAAATGAATGAATGAGAAAGAATCTGAGATAAATTAGGCGCTCTAAATTGTCTATATGTTTTCTGTTTGTTTCAATTTATTTATTGGGGTTGACATACAGGGGTGGGCAACAGTAATGATAAACCTTATAATCTTCAAAAAGCCATCATTACCTAAGAGATAAATCATAAGAATATGAAATATTAACAGTAGGACAAATAATACAAACAAATAATACAAGAATAAACTGTTTTGCATTCTCACAACTGTTAACCTACCCCTGTATGTACATGGATTGAAAAGTCTACTGAAGAGAAAATGAAAGAAAAATCTGTTTGAAGATTATAAGGTCTATCATTATGGATGTTAGAAAACTAGGAATAAAGTGAAAGATAAGTAGATGGAGAAAGAGAGGTGTTATCTTATAGAAAGTATGATTCTGAAAGAAGAAAATGATCCTAATAAAAGAGTAATATTCAGATTGACCATCATTCCAGAACACACAAGATGGCTGCCCCATGTGGGCAAAGATCCTGCCCCCATGTGGACACAAGATGGCCACCACAAAATGGCCAGCAGGGGAGGGCAGTTGGAGGTGATCAAGCCTGCAGGGGAGGGTAGTTAGGGATGACCAAACCAGCAGAGGAGGGAAGTTGTGGGCGACTAGGCCTGCAGGGAAGGGCAGTTGGGAGGGACCCAGGCCTGCAGGGGAGAGCATTTGGGAGGGACCAGGTCTGCAGGGGAGGGCAGTTAGGGGCAAACAGGCCGGTAGGGGAGCAGTTAGGCATCAATCAGGCTGGCAGGGGAGTGGTTAGGGGGTGATCAGGCTGGCAGGCACAAGCGTTAGGGGCAATCAGGAAGGCAGGCGAGCAGTTGGGAGCCAACAGTCCTGGATTGTGAGAGGAATGTCTGACTGCTGTTTAAATGGGGAGTTGGATATCCCTCAAGGGGTAGATTGGAGAGGGTGCAGGCTGGGCTGAGGGGACTCCCCCCCCCCCCCCCTGCTGTGCACAAATTTTGTGCACTCGGCCTCTAGTTAATATATAATAGGTTATGTTTAGAGGAAAGCAAGAGAAGATTGAAGGGAAAGAGTATTGTTTGAAATACCTGTTTTAGGAGGAAGATGGTAAGATTATTTGAAGGATTACAGAAGTTAGAATGTAGTAGAAATTATGTAGATTTATAATTGAGATTTCAGAAAATGACTGGATGTGGTTTTTTTTTTGGGTGTGTGTGTGTGTGTGTGTGTGTGTGTGTGAATCCTCACTCAAGGATATTTTTACATTGATTTTTAGAGAGCGTGGAAGGGAGAGGGAAAGACAGAGAGAAACGATGATGTGAGAGAGATATATCAATTGGTTGCCTCCTGCATGCACCCCGTCCTGGGCAGGGGAATCTGCAATCAAGGTACGTGCCCTTGAATGGAATCGAACCAGGGACCCTTCAGGCCATGGGCGGATGCTTTATCCACTGAGCCAAGCCGGCTAGGCTGAATGAGTTTTCTTTAGTCTGTAGACTATATGCATTTCTTATATGCAAAAGCATTGTTGGATACAGTCAGGAATAAATCCTTTCGGATTTATATTCTAATAGGGAGCTGGACTTTTGCACAAATTACACTATGACAACAGATGTGTCATAAGAAAAATGCTGAATGTTACTGAAGTAAAAGGGAGTAAAAGACATTTGACTAAGGGAAAACTTGGGCCTGCATTTAGTGGCATGGAAGTGGTGGTATTTTAGCTAGTCTTGGAAGGGAGACTAGGATCCTGACTGGCAGAAATTACTAGAAAGAGAGCATTCCAACCTGAGGGATTAGCAAAATCAAAGGTTTGGAGGTGAGGAGCCAAGGATGTATGGAGAGATAATGTAGTGCAGTGAGAGAGAATTTTTAAACATTTTTATTATGGCCTACAATAAGAAATACATGTTATATCTTCACCAAATACATGCATGTGTGAGTGTTTGTGTGTATGTAAAAAACAAAATGTTTCAATAAGAATAACAGTTCTTACCATGTTGGATGTACTCAGATGTTTTCTATTCTGTTTGACTAAGAAGATAAAACGATGGCTGTCACTCATTAAACTGATTTTAGTACTCAATAATGATCACTTGTAGTTTGGAACATAGAGTTCATGAACAGGGCATAATATGATATATGGTAGAAAGAGAGTTATTTGGGAGTTGGGTAGAAAATGGATGGCCTTGAAAGCTAAACTAGTTTGTATTTGATATGATGTAGTGTTGTTCTTAGTAAGCAAACAGAAGCTGGGTTTTAGTATTGGCCCTTCTGTTTACCCAGGCTATGATTATGGAGACATTGCTTTTCTGAGACTCAGTTTTCTCATCAGGAAATTGATAATCATTATACCTTCTGGCAAGGGTTTGAGGATTAAAGTATGTTAACATATAAAGTATAGATATTGAACTTTTTTGAGAATTGAATCAAGGACTGTATATTAGATGACTTAATCTGACAATGTCTATACCATCCAGGATAGATTGGGGGCAATGTGGTGGTACAATAAGATTGGAGGTGAGAAGCTTAGTTAAGAAGCTACTGGGGAAACTAAGAGAGACTTAAATTAGTTTGATAGCAGCAGGATTAGAAATGAGGTGGGTTGTGATTAGATGGAGAGAAAAGGGGAAGATGACAAATTTAGAGTTGTGGAAAGATTCCAAAGGCAGCAGCTAAAATTGAATTGCATTTTTGGGTAGTTTAGTCGGGTATATTAGAGTAAGTTTGGCCCAAACCAGTTTCGGCCAGGGAATATTTTTGTATGCTCATTGTAGGCAAGATTCTATGGCAGGCTGTGTGAAGGATACATCCTATCTAATAAACGCCTAATATGCTGAAACCGGTTTGGCTCAATGGATAGAGCGTCGGTCTGCGGACTGAAAGGTCTCAGGTTTGATTCCGGTCAAGGGCATGTACCTTGGTTGCAGGCATATCCCCAGTAGAGGGTGTGCAGGAGGTGGCTGTTTGATGATTCTCTCTCATCAATGTTTCTAACTATCCCTCTCCCTTCCTCTCTGTGAAAAATCAATAAAACATATTTAAAAAAATAATAAACGCCTAATATGCTAAGTGTCCGGTTGTCTGGTCGTCCGTTCAACCAATCAAAGCGTAATATGCTAGTGATATGCTAAGGCTGCTCAACTGCTCGCTATGCCATGCACTGACCACCAGGGGGCAGACAGTTGACCAGTAGACCAGTTGCTATGAAGTGCACTGACCACCAGGGGGCATGCTCTGACCAGTCAGTTAGCTTTTTTACTTTTTATTTAATAATTCTTTATTGCTCAGATTATTACAATTTTTTCTCCTTTTTCCCCCCATAGCTTCCTTCCACCTGGTTCCCACCCCACCCTCTGCTCTTATCTCCCCCCATTGTCATCCATAGGTATACAATTTAGTCCAGTCTCTTCCTGTATCCCCCACACCACTCCCCCCTGATAATTATCAATCCACTCCCTTTCTTTGCCCCTGATTCTATTATATTCACCAGTTTATTCTGTTCCTCAGATTTTTAATTCACTTGATTTTTAGATTCACTTGTTGATAGATATGTATTTGTTGATCATAATTTTTATCTTTACTTTTTTCTTCCTCTTCTTAAAGAATACCTTTCAGCATTTCATATAATACTGGTTTGGTGGTGATGAACTCCTTTAGCTTTTTCTTATCTGTGAAGCTCTTTTTCTGCCCTTCAATTCTGAATGATAATTTTGGTGGGTAGAGTAATCTTGGTTGTAGATTCTTGCTATTCATCACTTTGAATATTTCTTGCCACTCTCATCTGGCCTGCATAGTTTCTGTTGAAAAATCAGCTGATAATTGTATGGGTCTTTTCTAGGAAATTCTTGAAAAACTTTATAACCATGGTTTTGAACTCTATATCCAGTGTTTTGTTCTCCATTTCTTTCATTTGAGATCTGTTTCGTTGTCTTGGCATTTGCTGCTTCCCTGAGTGGTAGGGTGGGTTTGTGTACTTGGTGTCCTATATGGGCCGGTGGGTCAGCCTCCCCAGTTACCTGAGGTAGACACTCTTGGTGCTCCCCGTTGTGTACTGCGTGAACAGCCTTATTTTAGTTAAGTCTTGATTGTTGTTGGTGTCACTGGGAGGAATTGACCTCCAGGCCCGTTGGCTGTGAGGATCAGCTGTCTCGGTTAGCTTGTTGTTGGGGTCAGGCCAATTGGAACTGAGCAAGAGGGGCCAGACATGCCCTGGAGCCCTCCCACGGTTCCTCCCTATCTGGCCAACCTTCCGTGTCTCTCCTTGGACCAATCATGCACCAGTGGGGTCCCTCGGCCTGGCGTTCATCCTCTCGCAATCTGGGACCCTTAAGGGATGTCAGAGAGCTAGTTTTGGCCCAAACCCACAGGCCAGGCCAAGGGACCCCACCTATGCACAAATTCGTGCACTAGGCTTCTAGTATTTATATATCATGCACTTCATGTTCTTTGGGGGTTTATCCAGGGACAAAAATGTGCACACATCTGTCTATGACAGAGGTACTGTGGCAGGTTCAATTTTGTATGGAATTAGTATGTAACTTAGACCTTGAAGGATAAATAGGATTGTAGTAGGCAAAATGGTGGAAAGTGGCATTCTAAGAAGAAGGAGTGATATGAGTGACAAAAAAGTTCTGAATATGTTTAGAGGTTGGTGGCCTAAATTAGCTAGAATTTAGGGCTCATGTTGATGAATGGAGAGAAATAAAACTGGAAAGTAGTTGGAACATCTAAAAATTCAGACTAAACTGGCTTTAAAAATATTTTTGAGATATAACTTACATAAAGTACTCACATCTGAAAGATACAGGTTAATGAATTTTTTTAGGTATACAATGATGTGTAACCACTGCTGAGTTCAATATATAGGATATTTCCACATGTTAGAAGCCTTCCTTAATTTGATGACTCCTCCAACCAAAAGTAACTATTAATACCTCTGTCATAACAGAGTAGCCTTGTGCGTTTTTTCATTTTATGTAAGTGGAGTCATACATGTCTGTAGAGGTTTCTCGTGCTCAGCCTGTCTGAGAGATTCAACTAAAGAGTGTATAGCAGTAGTTCATTCTTTTTCATTGCTCTATTGGATTCCATGATATGAATACTAGAGGCCCGGTGCACGAAATTCATCCATGGATAGGGTCCCTAGGTCTGGACGGCGATCAGGACTGATAAGGGCCTTCTGGCTGCCGGCTGGGGCCTGCCTTCTTTCTGCACCGCCCCCTGGTGGTCAGTGCACATGATAGCGAGTGATCAAACTCCTGGCCTCCTGGTTGAACTCTCGAGGGGACACTTTGTATATTAGCCTTTTATATATATAGATACCATAGAACATTTACCCGTTCCATAATAGCTGAATAACTGAGTAATTTCTATTTTTTTTTAAAAATATATTTTATTGATTTTATACAGAGAGGAAGGGAGAGAGATAGAGAGTTAGAAACATCGATGAGAGAGAGTCATCGATCAGCTGCCTCTTGCACACCCCCTACTGGGGATATGCCCGCAACCAAGGTACATGCCCTTGACCGGAATCGAACCCGGGACCCTTCAGTCCCCAAGCCGACGCTCTATCCATTGAGCCAAACCGGTCCGGGCTAATTTCTATTTTTTTGTTTTAACTTGGCTCAGTATGCAATGGGGGACCATTGCTGGTTTTTTGTTTATTTTTTAAAATCTTTATTGTTGAGAGTATTACTGATGTCCCTCTTTGCTAATTTTTGAGTGGGGAAACAAGGTGGGTTCAAGAATAGTAATGTTACCTGTTTTTGTTTTGCAGTGGAGAGAATCTAGTGACTAGGAGACAGAGTTAGAAGGCTAGGACAAAAGTGTGAAGTATTGAGAGTCTAAATTGGACGGTAATGGTGGCAATAAAAAGAAAGGGATAGCCTAAACGGGTTTGGCTCAATGGATAGAGCGTCGGCTTGGGGACTGAAAGGTCCCGGGTTCGATTCCGGTCAAGGGCATGTACCTTGGTTGCGGGCATATCCCCAGTAGGGGGTGTGCAAGAGGCAGCTGATCGATGACTCTCTCATTGATGTTTCTAACTCTCTCTCTCCCGTCCTCACTGTACAAAATCAATAAAATATATATATATATTTTTTTTAAAAGAAAGGGATAGATATAAGAAATATTACAAAGAAAGAATTGAACAACAAATGGGCTTTTGAGAAACTGGAGAAAAAGTGGACAAGAAAAGTTATGTTAAGTTCTAGGGCTTTTAACATGGATGACTGTGAGAATGGTGCCATTAACAGAAATTATTGGATCAGTTAGCAGAACTATTTTGGTGCGAAAGAATGGCTACTTTAGTTTTAATACACATTGACCAGTGTGTGAGGCACCAGTGGAAGTATCCAAGGGGAATCTAGCTAGAATTAAAAATAATGGACTCAGTTGGGGAAAGAGGTCCAATAGAGATTTGGGAATATGTATATTACTAATTCTGGATTTGGCAGGGTGCTGATGGCTATTAAATTATTTGGACTGATAATTGAAATGTTACTTGAAGCAATAAATGAAGAATCTAGTTAAAAAGAAACCATTATATTCCAATTGCTCAGGAATAAATTAGATTAGCAGAGGGTGATGGTTTAATGATTGTTTGGGGAGCTCTGGGAAGAGAATTATATGAAGAATGGAAATGTAGAAGCAGTGGTTAGAGATGAGACTGTGATGGGGAGAGAATTAGAGAAAGCTCCAGGACTGAACTTGGGGAAAAGACTCACATTCACTGGGCTCATTCAAGACAGAAGAAGCAACTAGAGAGACCAGAGAAGAAACATATGGAACAGTGACAAAAACCAAAGGTAGTTCAGGTGTCATTGCCAAAGAGGATAAGGACTTGGGTGGTACTCACAGGATTTGATACATGGAGTTTTTTTTTTTGGGGGGGGGGTGGCGTGGAGAGAGGGGGAGTGTCTTTAAGAGAACAGTTCAGAGGCCAGAACGCATGGGGGTAAAAGACTGGATGGATTGGGTTAATATGGAAGAATTGACTGTAGGAGTTGTATTAAGTTCATTTTAAGAAGTGGGAAAATTCTTCTTCCAAAACTGGAGGCAAGAAGTAACAAGTGAATGAAGATACAGAATTTTTAATTTTTTTAAACTATTTTTTTTATTTTTTAAAGAATTTCAGTTCTTTTTTTAAAAAAAATATTTTATTGATTTTTTTACAGAGAGGAAGAGAGAGAGAGAGTGTTAGAAACATCAATGGGAGAGAAACATCGATCAACTGCCTCCTGCACACCCCCTACTGGGAATGTGCCCGCAACCAAGGTACATGCCCTTGACCGGAATTGAACCTGGGACCCTTCAGTCAGCAGGCCGACCCTCTATCCTCTGAGCCAAACTGGTTTCGGTAATTTTTTAGAAGCTATAAAGAGGATTTGATTATAGGTGGAGAAGGTGTGGTTTGAGAGAATTCCATGAAATAGATTATTTGATGGGAGTAAGCATTTATATTTTAAATAATTTGAAGCCCTGGTCAGTGTGATTCAGTTAGAATGTTGGCCTGAGCACCAAACGTTCATGGGCTTGATTCTTGGTACAGGGTACATACCTGCATTGCGGGTTTGCTCCCACCCCGGTCAGGGTGCGTGAGGGGGAGCAACCAGTTGATGTGTCTCTTACATGGATGTTTTTCTCTGAGTCTCTCCCCCTCCCCCTTCCCTTCCACTCTCTAAAAAAAGCAATGGAAAAAATATATCCTCGGGTAAGGATTAACAAAAACACACATATAATTTGGATTAATCAGTGAGATGAGAATAAAAGATTTCATAGTTCTCTGGGGGTGCTTAACACCAGTGTGTGAGAAAATAGATGGTGAAGATTGTCTGTTATTGGGGAGATACATGGCAAATGTAATGGAAGGTCATGATATTCTGGAGAGGGCAGTATTAAAATGGCTGATGGACAGTTTAAATTGTGTAGAAAGAGAAGTGCAGCTAAAAGGAGGTGAAGAACAGGCATAGAACTAGAAAAAAGTAGTTATTAAAAAAAGAAAGAGCTTCAGAACTTATAATCCTAATGGTACAGTACTTTCAATCGATGACCTCTTTTCAGTATACATATGCGTGAGTGAGGTACAGATGAAGGTTTTAGGATTTGAAGAAGGTAAGGGAGTAGAACAAACATGTCAAACTTGAGGCCCACAACGAATATTTTTGCGACCCAGCCAATATAATTGTATGTAAGAAATATTGTAATAAAAATTTCATAACTTAAATTTTATAGTATTTTTAATACATAATTATTAGTAACAAACTATAACGTTTGCTAATGACTGATTACTATAATTGTGTTGCATTCATTTCCCTTATGTGCCTTACGACACTATTTCTCCCCACTAATACTAGCAACGAATATTTTAGTAGCCAATTGCCATGTCATTAGTCTTTATTGACTTGTTTGGTGTGCACAACAGGAAATACTTTGCTTTCTGAGAACAAGAAAAATAGGTTATTTGTGTTGCGCTTATTAATTTGTGCAGTTATTCAGTGTCTGGTAAGTTATTGTTCAAGAAAAAATATTAATTTTTATTAAAACGTTCTATTTTATATTAATGATTACTCCTTTATTTCAACCTTTTGTATTCAGCAAATAAGCCCACGTTTCTATGAAAATTGAAGCTTTTGTTTTTTTGCAGCCCACATAAACTTAAACCTTGTTTATTTGGCCCGTGTTAGCCTTTGAGTTTGACATGCTTGGTATAGAAAGTTCTTCAGCATTGCTTTTGAAGTCACTGAGAATAATGGCTGAATCTGGGACAAAGCAGAATTGAAATCTTTGGGAAAGGAAGGTGGGAGGGGATAGTGGGGCTTGGTGATGTTGCAGATGGAATGGTTTAAGTGAGTAATGTGAATTGCAAGGAGATTTTTTAGTGATTGAGAACAGTGGGAGTGTCCCTGGGGAAGCAGTTGTTCCTTTAATAAGCTAAAGGAGTAGGAGAATGTATATATCTAAGCCTTGAGAACAGCAGGTTTTCCAGGAAAAGCCAAGTTTGAGATAAAATGAGGAAGTAATCACAACAGTCCAATCAAGATATGATAGTGATCTGAATTGCAGTGGCATTGGAGGTAGATGGATATATTACATTTACTAGTTCTTTAAGTTTATTAATAAATTATACTTTAAAATCATAACCATTCATATGTAATATACTGGTAAGAACTCAACTGAGACATTTGTAGATTAGAAATGAGACCGTGAAGGAAAAAAAAAAAAGATGAGGTAAAGGTGTACACTGGTATAAAGGCAAAAAACATGGAGTAATATGTTGACAAAGAACATGGACAAGCTGATAAAGCTAGTAAATGGATAATATAGAAATGAATGAGGAGGTGGGAGTTGACCTGAAGAGGATTAAGAGTAAGATGAAGAGAAGTGTGAGTGGCTTGTAGCAGAAAAAATATGGAGGAAACAATGCTCCTTAGGAAATAACGAATGCCAGGAGCCTATTTCTTCTCCATGCAAAATGAGGACTCCTTGCCACTCATGATGTTATAAAAATGATAGTCTATCATGCAACGCTTTAAAAGAAATAGCATAAATGATAGAGACTTTGGGATCTTTGATCTCTACTTGAGTGCCTCAAAACCACATCAAGTTTGTTTGCAAACAATTGTGTGGTGGTAATTTGTATATGTAAAGAGTTTCAGGTAAAAAGTGGGAAGAACGGGTGGATGGTAGGAAGTAGGTGTCCTAATGGGTCTAA